>JACJUY010004530.1:20998-44865 GCA_014220935.1 Platorchestia sp. MABIK | reverse complement strand
GGGGGGGGGGGGGTGAAAGGGGATGTGATCATGGTGGTAAAAAGGGAGGAGAATATTGGAAATGTGTCATTAGGTTAATAGTGCTCGCAGTTTAGAAATAAATGCATGGCTGTTAGCAATGTCTGATGGGTAGACGATTCAAAATGTTTTTGAAGCAGAGGATTTTTATTCTAAAAATAGGACGTGTTTCGACTCTGTTGCGCTTATACCGGAAAAATTTTATGGAGGCTATTTTATGTAATTGTCGTTTTGTTGTCATCAGGGTGTGTGTAAAACAAGGGATATTATGGGTTTTTGTTCACGTTAGGAACAATTGAATATTTCATAGAGTGATTCTTTCGTTATTGAATCGTTTGGAAATATTTAAAAGTATTTCATTTATATTACATTGATGATAGCGGCTATAAAAGCAAGAATGAGTGTTGGTAAAAGTTTGAAGCTTGCACAAATATCCGGGTGTTCAAAAATTAAAGGTGCAAACTTTATCATCGTATAAAAAATCAAACGGAATAATTTTTTATGAATAAGTGAAACTCTAAGCATTCGTTTTCGAAACGTCAAATTTGAAAGTTGAGTTAGAGTGTATTTAACTTCGGTTAGGGCAGTCCCATGAGTCAATGGAGAGGAAAACTTTCATCTACTTACATGAACCTTAAAATCACGTCAAAACTTCGAAATTTCAATTCCTAAATTGCAATTACAAATTGTACCCAAAGTATAGATCCGCTACTTGACCAAAAGCGTTTGTACCAAAAGAGAAGCGATTCCCGGGCACGGTAAGACACTCCTAGATCATCCTCCATTAGCGTCACCAATCCTTCCAACAAGATCCATTTCTGTTTTCACTAGAGCTTCATAAATTAGCTCATTAAGGCGTAAAGTCGAAAAAATTGGAGGCTAAGAAATTTAGAATTATTTGCTAGGCTATTGATTTAGCTCAATTTTGGTTAAGACAAGCATAGCAACCAAAAACTTGGACGGAATGTTCATTTTTTTGACGCCATGCTTGTTTGAAACAACATCATTATTTATACGCACAAATTATTTGCTAGGCAAATGATGTAGCTCACTTCTAACTTTCTCAGCGACTAATTTTTTATCCGCTGTGATTTGAAGGGATAAAATTTACGTGTTACTCCATAGGTAGGAAAGGAAAATAATTTACAGATTTAAGTTGGTGCAAAAAGGAAAAAATATTCTCAGAAACACCAAATCACTGCAACACGATGACTCATAAAGTAAGGTGGTTAATCAAACTGCTATTCCATAAACTCATCATCAAAATGAATTCACCATTTAAAAAGCTTAAGTGCTGCATTGATCATAGAAATAAAACTCTACTTGTGAATGCTCGCAGAGGTTCATGTTGATTCAACCATGATCGTGGGGAAAAAGATAGTTAAATACTGGTAGTAAAATCCGTAGAGTTTTTCGTTACTTTTAAGAAATAAAACTTTGTTGATGTAGTTGCACGTTTGAGTACGACGGCTTATTTAAGCACCGGCATAAATCCATAGCATTCACTTATATTTTAATTTTTGACACAGTAGATTTTTGAGTTTAATGAAAAATTCTATATTGAAATCACATTTTTCATATTTATTTAGATAACATGGAAATGCATTAGAGCAGTAAAGTTTTTTTTCGATTCTGTTACTCACAACTCAACCTAACCAAAATGCAGCAATCCCGCACACGTAGTCAACGCGTTAAATTGAACTTTTTACTCAGAGGCTTGTGGTCATAGGAGTTCTTTTTATCATTCTGAAAAACTGTAAAATATCGCTTTAATTGCTGCACTGTTATCTGCGATACGCTTCAATCTGACTACTAGCCCATTTGTTTGAATTTAAATTTTCAATACAACTTTGCTCAATTTCCGATGGATTTCGCTAAAAAATTTGAATTACTCGTTGATCAATGATTACGGTAATTAAGACGGAGAACGTATCAGATGTCAATGCTAATTTGACTAACCATAGTATGCAGTATTACGGTATTGAAGCATTTACTTACAGTAGTTCTGCATGGATGCATATACTTACAGTATTACTGTATTGATGCATATACTTACAGTATAACTGTATTGATGCATTTACTCACAGTATTACTGTACTGACGCAAATAATTACAGTTTCACTGGATTGATGCAAATACTTACAGTATTATTGTATTGATGCATATATTTACAGTATTACTGAATAGATGCATATACTCACAGTATTACTGTATTGAAGTATATACTTACAGTGTAAATTAAGAGAAGACTAGGAAGACTTGCGAAAGTAGACATTAACGGAACAGAAAAAAATACTCCAAATTTTCTCAAAATAATTCCCTGTTTTTAATGCTCTCCGTAATTTGTCTTCGTTTTCCAAATTTTAAAGCAGAGAAACTTACATGAAACTATACTATTACACCTAAATTTGAGCCAATAATATAAGCGAACAGCACGTAAAAAAAGGCATGAAACATTGGCATGAAAAATGGCATGAAATGGTACGTGAAACATTGGCTATCGTGATGCTACCTCGACAATTCGGATTGAAACTCTACAAACTATTTTTTAATCTCTCGTCTGGAAATTTCTTGAGTAGACTGAAATCTTAGTATTATTTCAATTTTGTCTCTGTATCCTAATAAATTCATTTTCTGTTTTCTAACACAAATCAGTCTGTATACTAACACAATTTAGTCTCTGTTTTCTAACACAATTCAGTCTGTTAGACCTGTTGTTGCTACTTCGACCATCAAGTTCTACTGCGGCAAGTGAAGTAGCGGTCTTACATAGCCTCTCTTGTGGTGCGTGTCGGTGATACAGGATGGAGAAGTGGGAACTTTGTATAGATAAAATTTAGATTGATACATCTGAAGATTACTGAACACTTGAAATTACTAGATAGAATTCAAGCGGTAACTAAGCTAGAAATGCTTGACGTAGAGTTTAGTCACTGCAAGTCTGTATACTAACACATGTGTTCTCTCTGTCCTCCAGAGGGGATATGAACACGGCACCAACTCCTGCTCAACAGGGCAGACCGTGTGGTCTCTGTCACAACCTTGAGGTGAGCCATGGTAGGTCAGGGAATAAGACAATCTTGAGGTGAATCTTTGAGTTTGACAGCCTAAAGGTAGGTCAGGGAATTTGACAATCTTAAAGTAGGTCAGAGAATTGGACAACCTTAAAGTAGGTCAGAGAATTGGACAACCTTAAGGTAGGTCAGAGAATTTGACAACCTTAAGGTAGGTTAGAGAATTTGACAACCTTAAGGTTAAGGTAGTCAAACCCTTAACGACCTTAAGGTTGGGTTTAGAGCCGGCCGACCCAAAATCCAACGCACCTATTCACCCATGGAGGCTAACTGCGAGAGCCCCAGATAGCGATACCTAGGTGTAACTTTTTAGACTCTGCTCTACGTTAAAATACGGACGACAGGTTTAGACAGTAAAATAACAGCGAGATGGGCTGTGTTAGGTAAGCAGCTTTTGATTCATCTAAATGGAAATATGGTGAATAAAGACCATTTAAATAATATAAAGACCATTTTGAATTATAATATAATGAATAAATAAAGTGAGTGGATGTGGCTTCCATCAACAAGGGCTAGGTTAGGTGATGTAAGTTTTGATTCATTTACAAAATGCACACATAAAGAATAATGGTCACTAGCCTCCAATCAGCACTGTAGATTATTATTATCAAATTTCTTCGAAGAAATTCAGTTGAAATTTACTCTATTCAACATGCCACTTACCTTCAATCAACAATAAGAATTGTCATTATTATATATTATTACTATCATTCAAAAAAATTAAATAGATATTTACTGTAATACACAACCCACTTGCTCGCAATCAACAATAGATACAATTATAATCATATTTTTCCACGAAAATCAAATAGATGTAAATTGTACAACACTTTGCTTGCGATACGACCCATCCGTGGGTCATTTGAAAATTTTTACCAACATTCTAAAATTTACACTTGCCTTAAATCAACAATAACGTTTATTATTACAATTCTATTGAAAAAAAATGAATTATATTTTAAAATTGCCACTTGCCTGCAATCAACAAGAAGGGTTATTATTTTCTTTCGATAAAAAATTAAATAGATATTTACTGTAGTATTTAGGAATTAAACTGTATTTGGATTCAACAGGCGGTACTGGGCCAGCCGTGCGTTGACTGCCACATCCCGGCTTGCAGGAACTGTTCTGAGATGATGCTGTCAGCCGATACCAAAGTAAGCTTTTTAGCACGCTTCCTGAGAAATTAAATCTAGTTATTAATTAAAATTAAATTAAATTTAATGAATAATTAGATTTAATAATTATAATTAATTTATATTGAAGTAAAATTCAACAAAAATTTTTAAAAATAAATGAACATATTAAAAAAAATTATTATTAGGTTAAATTTATTAAAAGATCCTGCAGTGGTCAATAGTGGTCCTGCAATAAAAGATCCTGCAGTGGTTTTCATAATGCTGCTGACCGACCTGCAGTCGTCGCTAACTCAATTTTTATGAAATCTTATGCGAGCTAAATAAGAGCGCGATCCAGTTCATGTTTTTTTCAAAATTGCTCACCATAATTGACTTTAAATTTGAATTGAACATTGAACTTCAGTTAACCCATTGCAGTTAAAGTGTTAAATATTGATTAAATATTCATGTTCCCACAACAAATTTCTTCTGGATCTTGTGTATGATAAAATGCTCCATTAACAAACCAGCGAGCTTGCTTATTAACTGAAGTTCCACAACAAATTTCTTCTGGATCTTGTGTATGATAAAATGCTCCATTAACAAACCAGCGAGCTTGCTTATTCTTAGAACTTTCGCCGTGTGTGGAAGCATGGAAATTAGAAATTTGTTATTCATGTAAAAAATCATTGGGTAATGTTTTCAGTGTCTCTCACTGTAGATACATTGGAGATTTAAAGTATATGATAACAAGATTGTACATTTTTACTACAATTCGAGATAATTAATGGGTGCATATTTTCCGTCTCTTTTTTCAGTTATTAAAATCACACAATTATCACAGTCTCTTATTACAAATATTACGAGATAATTGATGGGTGCTTAATTTTCAATCTCTTACTACAATTATTACAATTGTACAATTATCACAGTCTCTTATTACAAATATTACGAGATAATTGATGGGTGCTTAATTTTCAATCTCTTACTACAATTATTACAATTGTACAATTATCACAGTCTCTTATTACAAATATTACGAAATAGGTAATGGGGGTGAAACTTTTAGTCTCTTGTTACAATAAACTGTAATGTTTTCCTCTTACTCAATTACAAATAAAAATTAAACATTTTCTAATGTTTAATTGAATATTTTGTGCAAAAACAAGAACCAAACAAATGCAGAAACTATCATTGATATACAGTTTATATTTTTACCTCGAGTAGCAAAGCCTTAACATTGAAAGTCTACGGAGTTTGCGCCTAATATTTAATTTACTTTTTTCAAATTCTTTTTTTTATTTTGAATTATATTGATTTTGAAAGATTCTTTCGTCATATTATGATTTATTTTCAGTAATTCGAGTAAACTAAATTATCAAAGGACAAAGTTTTCACTTTACCAAAAATGACTTTACACACTAAGTATTTAAATAATTTTTAATTTTGAGCTTAAGAAGTTCTTTCTTGTCAAGCAATAATTAGTTCCTGCTTACGCTAAAATTTAATTAGAATATTTAGGGGTTACGTATTGGTAACTCAGCTGATGAATGCAGGAAGAAAAAAACAACAAAATTAATATGCAAGTTGACTTTCTCGCATCGGTAAGAACGATCCGTTTTGCAGGTACAATTTTTAGTCCTCTGTATTTTGCTTGATAGTTTGCTTCTTAGGATAAATAAATAGACATCATGTGATGAAAGAAGCATGAACTCTTTTTCTAGCTGCTAATCAATATACTTTTAATATTGTATGCTTATTATGCAGTTCGTCAATTGCTTGATAAATGCAGATGACAAACTGCATTGGCAAATTGCATTATAACATTACTAATTAAGTTATTAAATAGTTGCATTAGATAGCAGAATTACCAATTTCAACAAATTTGTTTAAATATTTCAAGTCATTTCAATTAGAAGGTTAATGTGTTATACCTGAAAGGCTATAAGCCAGAGCACATGGGAAACCAAAAACGCACTCACAAAATAATTTTGTCTTCCTTTCTAAAACTATGTTCATTTCTCTACCAGCGCCAGGAGCTTGTGTGCTAAATTATTTTGTCCTCCTTTCTAAAACTATGTTTATCTTCCTACCAGCGCCAGGAGCTTGTGTGCATGAACTGCGCAAAACGAAGAAAACTGGACAAGTCGAAAGGGATGCAATCCAACATGCCTGTAAGTGCTACATCACATCCAGCTCTATGCCTCACCCTTCACTGTCTCTGCATCTTGTCTGCCCTGCCCTAACTAGATGCCTGCATTCTATTTAGCTTTCTAAAGCGAGACATTGAGGTGGTTCACGCAACAACTGACCGACACCAAACGGTTCTCGCGTCAAACTCGTGCTCGCACTGGTGCTCGAACTCGTGCTCGAACTCGTGCTCGAACTCGTGCTCGAACTCGTGCTCGAACTCGTGCTCGAACTCGTGCTCGAACTCGTTCTCGAACTCTTCCAGTTATACTTAACTCGTTGTGAACACTTCAGCTCCTTCTCTCCAACTGACTGGCGTGTTTCTTTTCATCTTGATTAACTGAGATAGAATTTAAATTTTAAAAATTTGAAAATTTGGTACTTATTAAATGACACTGAACATATGAAATACATAATGAACAACACGCAATGAACGCGCAAGGCCCTACGGACAGAGAGTACCTTTTGACCTACATATGTTTAGAAAAGCATGTGGTATTTTTGCAATTTTTTGAGCGAGACGCTTTTGTAAATAAGCCTATAGAGTTGGCTGTGATGCATGTAGGAATTCAAAATTTGTTTTGTTTGTGCATCGGGATGAAACTAATAATGATGTAACTGTGTCATGTAGACCATAGAATAGAAAATAACCTCCATATGGCAAATCAATTTAATGTATGCATTTCATAGATGAGTGATTCCTGGGATATCAAATTTTGCGTACTCGACCAATATATTGGTTACCATGACAGATAGTTCTATTTCTTTCAATTAAAATAAAAGTTTTTCAATTTTTAACCCTAGAACCCTGTCTTGTTCAGCAAAGTTTGTGGAAGCCAATTTAAGACAAAGTTATTTACTCGGTGTCATTTCAAGTAATGCAGTGGTAATGTTCGTATCAGAAGATACTTTTATTAGTGAAGACAAACTATGAATTGCATGAACCCTTTAATATATACAACTACCGTAATACCAAGTTAACAGGTATGGATGGATAACTAAGAATGTGAGCAAGTATAATCGGACCCAACCCAATTTGCGTGTTGTGAGCCTGAACATGCCCGAATTGTTGATAGTCCAACGTAGCTGTTCTTGATGTTGTTTTAGATGAGCAAGCATGCATAAATGAATGTAATTAGCTTCCGGGACCAGAGATTACATTGAAGTCTCACGCAACGACTGATTACGCCTGAACAATAGTCGCTCCTGGCAACGAGAGGTTACGCCTGAACAATAGTCGCTCATGGCAACGAGGGGTATAGAGGGAGCGGCTGAACAATAGTCGCTCCATTTCTCGGGTCGGACTTCGATGGTCATCTCGGGAATCGTATTTCACTCAGGCAAGCCCTGGGAGCATCCTCCGCCCCCAGCAACCCCAGCAGCCCAACGCTGTCAAGACCGGCATCTCGTCAGCCCCGCGCCCTTTCAGTCCCTCCACCCAGAGGAACCTCTACAGCCCCAGCAGAGGTCGGTCTTCCCCTCAGTTCAATGAAAAGCCTGAAGCAGAAGTGACCAGGCCCAACACGATCGCCGTGAGCCGCAGCAACGTTTTGTCCCCTCTTTCCACCCCTCGGAACGCCAGGAGGGGTTCAGTTCACCCCGTCCAGCCCTCCACCCCCGTCCCTTCTGAAGGGTCAAGCCCCTTTTCTGACGGTAGAACGAAAGACTCCGGCGCCAGTGAGAGGGACGCCAAAACAAGGGTATGGTCTGCGGGATCTTTTACATGCTACTTCCATCTAGTCGCTACTTTCCTAATTGGCCTCCATTATTTCGTTACGAAATGAGGGATTCAATTGGTTCGCCAGTGAGAGGGACGCCAAAACAAGGGTATGGTCTACGGAGTCTGTTAGATGCTACTTTACTAATGGGTTACTATTTTGCGTGAACAGACGCAATTAGCCACCATTGTTTCGTTAAGCAATGATGGATTAAATAGGGTCGCGAGTGAGAGGGGCGCTAAAACAAGGGTATAGTGTGGGTGTTAAGTTAGTGTCGACTTTCCTAATTGGTTCCATTATTACCGTATGAGACGATGGATTCAATAGGTTCGCCAGTGAGTATGGTGTGGGTGTTCAGTTAGTGTCTACCTTTCCAGTTGGTCTCCATTTTTTTGTTACGATATGATGGATGTGAATTAAAAACTTCGATTTACTTGCCACATTGAGAACTGGAGAGAAATTATTACGGGATTCATATACCTATAGTTTTTTTCAACTATTTAACGAAACGTCTCTAGAAAATTGATTTTCTTAGTTTTATCTCTTGTTGATGCACTTGCTTTTATCATAGAGCGCAGAACAATTTGTTGCTCACTTCCATTTCTCTGTAGTGTTCAATAGTTTAGTTGCCTCTTAGAGTTGCCTGCCGGTATCACCAACACTAGGGAGAGACTACCGAATTTCTTTTAACAAAACTGAGTTGAATCTTTGTTTTACTTGTTACCTTTCACCGCATAACAAGTTATGCTGTAGTCTAGGGTCTTTATCCTGGAAATTTGCATGCGGTTATGACCCTATAGCTTCGGTTACTAATGTGCGAATCTAATTAAGATTCAACTACGTCTCCCACAGCCCACACACGCTCATCTCTGCATGTGATTATGCCCTTTATGTGCTGTATTGATAATTAGGGTCAAGGAAAGTCTTTTATGAAAGAGAACGTAATACTAGCATAGGCCCTAATGGTGAAAATTCAAACACTCGGTGTGTAATTGCACGCGGTTATGGCCTAAGAGTGCATGCCAGAAAAAAGATATGCAGTATCGCGATATTTTGAGGCTATGGCCGCGGCCAGACAAACAGCAGGGGAGCAGGGCAGAGCAGAGCAGTTGAGAGCCTCTGGTAACTGCTAGCTTATGCTAGCAGGATAGGCGGCCAAACAAACAGCAGTGGCTAGTCCTAAGTCCGCAGCAGTTGCAATCTTGGCGCCACGAAGAGCGCTACTCTGTGACTGTGGTTACCTCAAATTTTGCTGATTAACTAGCTGTTGAACTAGCAATATTTCATCGAATTATGTTTATTTATATATATTGCTATGCTAAGCATTATGTTAGTATTAGAAGTTAGAAGTTCTTCTGTACACTGTCATATAGTACTTTTGATTTCCCTGCAATATTTCTACACACAATGATTTAAATGGCATTAATACTGTTTTATAATTGCTCCAGAAAATTCCCCAAGAAATTAACTGCATAACAACATACTAGTTAGGATTGATGATAGAATAATCATGCAAAGAACTTACTGACGAAAGACTTTAAATCTTACAAATACTTGAATCTGAAGTCACGATCGAAATTTCATGAATGAGATGCATCCAAGATCGCAGGAATAGCTTGCATCGTCGAGATCAGCCGTGCGACACCCATCCAGCACGAACTCTAGGGGGCAACTGACTGCTAGCTTCCGAGCGGTGTTTTATCATCCAAGATAAAGCGCCGCTGGCGACTGCTCCGGAAAGCGCTGCCCTGCCCTGCTCTGTGATACTGGTCTGGCCACCCTGATAGGAATACCACTACCATAAAACGCCGCGCCAGCTCTGCTCTGCTCTGCCCTGCTCCAATGCTGTTTGTCTGGCCGCGGCCTATAGCCATAAGACTTTCCTGCTCTGAGATAAAATAGGGATTAAGCAATAGGGGAGGGATTAAGCCATGAGAGAGGGATTAAAATATAATTAAGGGAATAAACCATAGCTGTAAAACTTTCCAACTCTGACGTAAGGGAGGGATTAAGCCATAGTGGTTTAGGCATTTTAACATTGACGCTTAAATGTTTGTATTTTTTATTTGAATCATTTTAGATGATACATTCGAAACAGTTAGGGGTTAATCTACCTACAAACGTCGCAACCACCGTCAATACAACCACTGTCAATACAACCACCGTCATTAAAACCACCGCCATTACAACAAACGTCATTACAACCACCGTCATAAAAACCACCGTCATTACAACCACCGTCATTGCAACCACTGTCATTGCAATCACCGTCATTACAACCACCGTCATTACAACCAACGTCATTACAACCACCGTTATTAGAACCACCGTCATTACAACCACCGTTATTGCAACCACCGTCATAACAATCACCGTTATTGCAACCACCGTCATAACAACAAATAAAACCAAAATGCTAAATAAGTAATCAGACGCACCACGTGTTGCATTTAAAACAATTTTCCATCGTGACATTTTTCCCAAATGGATTACATATTGCACTCGCACCCGTATGCATTTTTCTGAGCAATTTTTTTTTCAATCTACTTTTAGAGTAGATGAGAAAAGGGTTAATAATTCTTCAGGTAGATAGTAGTTAGTGGTCTTTGGGTGGACAGGGTAGAGTGGTCTTAGAGTAGACGGAGTAGATGGGTCTTTGGGTGGACAGGGTAGAGTGGTCTTAAAGTAGACAGGGTCAAGAGAATTTCACGTAAACAGGGGTAAACATACTTCAGGTAAATAAGGCTCATAGTTCGTGGACTCAAAGCTAAATACGTGGATACGTATGTATATCTAGAATTATTTCATAATTTTT
This sequence comes from Platorchestia sp. MABIK, assembly GCA_014220935.1. Classification (NCBI taxonomy): domain Eukaryota; kingdom Metazoa; phylum Arthropoda; class Malacostraca; order Amphipoda; family Talitridae; genus Platorchestia; species Platorchestia sp. MABIK. Next base: position 33,932 of record JACJUY010004530.1, on the reverse strand, counting down.
GAAAATTTTAGTAACGCTTCATTTTAAATAAAACTTGCGATTTTCGTCTTTGAAAATTATAATAAAATTGTCAGCAGGATTTAATCGTAGTGGAACTACCCTCATCCTAGTCAGGAGTTTATCAGTTTAAAAAAATCGATTATCAAAGAGGGCGATGCTTGATTTACGAAATGATTAAGTGGGAGCAATTTTCATCCGTGTAAGTTACGTTTTGGATAAGATTGCGTTGACAGAACTAGAGGATAGACCGTAAGGGCAATTTTTATCCATACAAGATACGGTTCGCATAAGATGACCTAAGCAAAACTTGAAAATAGACTGTAAAATGGAGTCAACGTCCCAGTTTCATTCACTTGTTGTTCACTTGTACTATTCACTTGTAGTGCGTGAGTATTTTTCGACTCGTTTGCGTGAATATTTTTTCACTCGTTTGCGTGAATATTTTTCGACTCGCTTGCGTGAATAGTTTTTGACCTGTATTGCGTGAACTTTTTTTGTGCAGGGCGCGATGGCCGGGCAGCAGGACATGAACGCCATCAACCGCCAGGACGGGATCTTCGGTGGGCAGCAGGATCGTGAGTACGATGACACTCAGATGTACCATGAAGAAGATGACCAGTCCACCCACTCCGATCATGGTACTCTTTACGATCCGCATGATCCGGTCTACCACCCTGAGAACCTTCCTCAGCAGCCCCAGCAATTCCCCCAACATCGTCAACAACCTCCTCACCAGAAGCACCCACAGAAACACCCACAACCCCAACAGCAACATTCCCCCCACCAGCAACACCCACAACAACAACATTCTCCCCACCAGCAACATCACCAACACCAGCAAGGATTCCCAAATCAAAAACAACATCCCCAAGGCCGGCAAAAGCCCCAGCAACAAGCACAACATCCGCAGCATCAAAGAACCCAGAAACATCCTCAGCAACATCAACAAATACATTCACCGTCTCAGGCGCCTCATCGACAGCCCTCAGACCAACAATTTCGAGGGCATCCCCATCCACAACAGCACAAGCAACATCCACAGCAACATCCACATTACCCTCAATCCCAATCTCCGTACGGCCCGCATCCGCAAGGGCAATCCCCAAAGCAACATCCACAGCAACAAAAGCAGGGGCAGCATCCTGGTCAGTCTCGTCAAAGGCAGCAACGACAGGCACACCAACAACAGCAGCAGCACATTCCGCCTCACCAACCTCACCAACATACACAGCAACAACAGTACCAACAATCCCAACAACATGGGAAGAAGCAAGCCAAGCAACACAAGCAGCAACGCGGGCAGCAACAGCAGTCCGGAACGGTAGCTGTGCCCGGTTCAAATCGAAGAAGCAAGCAGTCGTCGGCCACATTTAACGTCCCAGGAGATGAGAACACAACTCCTCCACACGGCGATCTCAACTCGCCTCAACCTTCCTTCTTCAAAACCGTTTTTGGAGGCGAGAACTCGTTCTTGGAGCCAACTACGACCACCGTTTGTCCCTTCTCACCAAACCGGCCTCCTTTGAGCAGCATTTTCCCCGTCACCTCAGAGGATAACAAAAACCGTATCAACGAGGACGATCATGAGGAAGAAGAGCCCCCTAAACGGAAAAGAAGTCAGAGCCCGTCTAAAATTAGCGCGATTGTGTCGGAAAACAAAGAAATTCTAGAATCAATTTCTAAAGCGCCGAAAAAAATTGACATAGAAAAGGAGCTTTTGTTAGTGAAAGAAAAAGTGGATGAGGAACTCAGCCAAAAGACTGAAAAGAAAACAGTTGAGAAAAGTCCTGAAGAGGATTTGAAGGTATATGAGGTAACAGAGAACGATGTTTCAAAGTACTTGTCATTTCTAGGACCTTCCGAGGAGAAAAGCACCCCCAAAGATATACTCGAAGAGTTGAAGGAGAAAACCAAAGTAGAGCACACTAGATATGAGCCGAGAAAATCTGTATTTAAAGAGGAAAAAGCAGCTCATTTAGCCAGGACTCCAGCGGCAAAGCCTGCCACGCTCGTCTACGCCCGTCCAAAGGCTCTGGAACACGAAGATCGCTACTCTAAGCCTACCCTGAAGCGTGAATTGGAAGACGTCATTCGGTCTGCGCAAAAGATCGAGAAAGTGGAGTTGGTGGAGGAGGAAGACGACGAAGACATAGAAATATCAGCAGAACTGATGCCAGGCAGTGGCACATTTTACGAACACTCCCCTGGGGAGGTCTACACGATCCACGAAGACATCAACGAAGCCAGCTCCCCCACCACCGCAGATGGAGTTTCAAAACCCAGAAGGAGAGGTAAGAGGAGTACAGGACTGGCACCATGCTTTCTGTTCACAACAATATACATTCATTACCCAGTGATCTGAAAAAGCTCAATGGAAGTTATGTGTTTTCCAAAAAACAAATTGGAGCACATCATTTGCATTCGTTGGTAAATGCTTGTTATGAAAGTTAGATAATTAAATTGAATAAAAAACGAGTATTCAATTGATTTTAAAATATTTGCTTAAATTTACAAGAAGTGAAGCCATGCCAGTAAGGTTTGGACTTAAAGTTATGTCAAATGCCACAGCGGCGTTAATTAACCGTATGCCACAATGGCATTGCTCCTTTCAAACGTTTGCAAAATCAGGCTACTTAGCATAAATTTAATTATCACAGGAAAATCAGAATGTTATTCCCATGGATATTAATTGAGTCAAAATCACATTTTATCATTCAAAGTTGTTTAACTTTGTTGTGAACAAAAAGTTGACGTGCATCTCGATTCCTTCTCCAGAGATCACTCCTCAGAACTTGAGCAAACATTTGGAATTATAGACGAACTGAACCAGTTTTGTTTGGCATCCACGATCTCGGAGATAGAGGGTCTCGCGATGCACTAAACTCGTCAGAAGCAGATAATAATGAAGCGAAAATAAGCTTTTTGTGTCTCTTATCAAGTTACGAGAATTCAAGACAGTAAAACTAAGTCACTTCTCGTAGACTCTTCTTGTTGCGCTGCGGTAGTTTTGATCATGAGAATCACCACTTCATTCTTTCGAAAAGCTAGTGTGTGCATGTCCCTTTTGTGTGATGGACACTCCACTCCTTCTAAACCCAAAGTACTGAACATAAATGTCCTTGTAATTAAAAAACCATTGTGCCGAGCGTTCCAAAAGGACTTGAGTTAGCATAATCTGCTTCTGGAGAGTAGCAGTGTCTTCCTGTTCTTCTTTTGTTTGAAGCCAAGTCAGTCAGTCACTCAGTCAGTTTCGAGCAGCTGCAGCATCTTCGACTTCAAATGATCAGTCATCTCTTGGTTGCTTGAAATCTGAATGTCACTCATTTTGAACGTTTCATTTCTCACTGGCCTTAGCTCAAGTAGAGATAACACTCTACGCTTGTCTAACCTTTTTTTGAAATTCATCTAATTTTCAACCAAAATTGTTTTCAAACGATATGGGACAAGTAGCAACAAAAAAAGGCTTTTCTTTTTTCGCCGCAAGTGGTAGTGGTTGAAAGTCGGAGATCGTGACGGCTTTTAAGCAACCTCGAAGCGTGAAGTCAAGCTAAGGTATTTCCGCTCAACTTTGACCTAACCTCTTATGAAAGTTGTTCACGTCCTCAGTTCACATGATGGCTATGTGAACAATAACTTGTATCCAGTTTACCCATTTGCCGGACTCAACATGCAATTGAGAAATGTAGAAAAAATGAACCTTTTCTCGCGTTTTTAAAGCCTAGCACATCGAGGCTTTACCTGAGGTATGTGACCATATCGAAATTTTTTGAGCTAATGTAACCTGATTTTTGACTAAGGGGTAGTCATGCATTCTTCTTTGAACGATAACAACTAAATTAATCGATTTAATTTTCAAATTTACATGTTCATAATCAGCATATGTGTTCATATACTTCTTTGAAATTTTTGTATATTCGAAACGTGAATTGTACTTTTCGAGGAAAAATTTTCTTGTTTTCATTCTCTTATTGTTGCTCCGTTCGCGATAACTCATTAAATGACTACGTCAGTCTGTACGACGAGAAGCATGCTACAAATACCTAGCAATTACTCATGACCGATGATTATTATTACTCTTTTACCATAGTTCTGTAAATTAAATCGAGGACTTGATGCTGTTCATGCCCACGCTAACTGAAGGAAAACGAAGACAGTGCTCTCTTTTGACTCATTCTCTCCAGGTCGTGCGTTGATACGCTTAGTGAAACTTTGTAGCGTTCGTGAAATGCCAGCGCTTTTAATTTTTTTACACATTCCATTCAATATTTAAAAAGTTTAAATTTTTAATTTTAGGCCTTTTAAAAATTGAACTTGAGTTATTAATGCTTGTGCTATTGAGTGCACTTGAGTATGTCTATTCGACTGGAGTGCTTTTAAGTGAAACCGTTACGCAAATGTTGTGTGAATTAATTAAACGGTGGTGTTTTTAAAAGTTGTGAAACGAAACGAAACGTTTTGAAACGAAATTAAACGTTTTTAAATGAAATTAAACGTTTTGAAACGAAATTAAACGTTTGAAAACGAAATTAAACGTTTTGAAACGAATTAAGTTTCATAGAGCGTATCGTCGTAGCGAACTGATATCGCTTTGTGTGGTTTGCATCCTTTGGAATGCCTTGGCTGTCGTGTTCAGTACTATGTCCTTCATACACTTCTTATTTGCTGCAGTTGACTGAGCGTGCAACTTTGTCCTGTGATCTTATTTTCTAGGTAAAGTATAAATTAATCATTACGAGGGAAAATTGATCATTACGGGTTTTGAATTAAGAACTTAATCCCTACGAGTGATGTAGTAAGAGCCTAATCACTACCATTGATGTAGTACAATCTTAATCATTGATGTGGTAAAAAACTAAATCGCTACGAGAATGTAGTAAAAAGTTAATCACTAAGATTGATGCGGTAAAAATTAGTCATTACGAGTGATGATGTATAAACTGATAAACATGAAGCTTTAAAAAAATAATGTCCAGCTTTCCATTTATAACATTAATAATTAGATAATTAGATAATTTATAGTTACATGTAGTTTTCCATTTATAATAAAAAAATTATGACGTTGGTAAATATTTTGGCTGTTAACAAATTATGAAGAATGAAGACTCTAATGATTTGATAAATTGATTCCTTGGAATCTATTTGAAATATTTTACATAAATAAAAACTTAAGAAAACATTTTATAACGTCAAAGAAATAACATAAGCCTTGTTTTTCGCTCAACATATATCAATCAATGAACTTTATAATTAATTTCATGTTTTCAATTAACGATCACATATCCAAGTAGAAATGAAAATGATATTTTTGAATGCACTGTAGTCAATGTGACTGAAATGCCATCGTTCATAGAAAAAGGTTTCATTGCAAATCCATAAATCAAATGATGGAATTTTTATTCCGTAGTCTAGCATCAATGGAATGAAAGATGGCATTTTATGTAGACGTAGTGGATGTGGAATGCACCTGTAGCTTATTATTTCATCTCACTTAAATTTACATAACTTTCAATTCTTTTCTATGACCATCAAACTTTCTTCTCAATAACGATTTAGTTCATTTAATTTTATTATGAGTTACTTGAAGCAATTCTTACTTATATTAAGCATTAGTAGTAGTACCGTAGCTGAGCAATGGCTGTATCCAACGGCCATGGAAGTTTACCTTTTTGCCTTCTCCGAGTTTTCGACTTTTTCTTCCGTCTGAGTTTGTTTGCCACACTGTAGAAGAATGCGCAAATTCCACCGCAAATTTCCACTGGAATCCACTTTAGCCTCAGCTCTGACACAGTCTAGCATTCTGAACGATTTATTTATCTATTAGCAACTTGGCAATAGTCGATCGTCAGTTGAAGACTTCAAAGACACAAAGCTTATGCTTCATTATTGTGTTCGACCTGACGCTCTCTAAAGTTAAATAGTAAGAAAATGATTAAGCTAAAAAATGATTTAACATTGATCATTTAAAATGTTTAAATGATTAAGCAGTTATCAGTTGTGTGAAGAAAAGAATAGTTTTAGTTAGCATTTGTAGTCTGTTTAATTTTTAGAGGAAGTATGTTGCTTATGAGAAGTTTACCCTATCTGTCTATAAATTAGAGAACAAAAGGGGACATTTTTAATTTGTAATTGAAAAAAGAAATATGTTTCTTAGTAAGTCGCAAATTATGTTTACAGTAAGTCTGTTTATAAATAATAGAAAAAGTGCATTCAGCTTTAAAATCGGAACTTTCCGGCAACTCGCAGGTCTTTTAAGAGAAATACCGCAAAAAATTATTTTCCCAATTAAATCAACATTCATTTTTTTCAAGAATGATGCCAGTTTCTACGGGAGAGGCCTAAAATTCAAGTGAAACTTTTTTCGTATTTGAGAAACGCATCTGTACGAACAATGCTTCTTGTCATTTTGAAAACTGCTTCTTATCGATGAAACTCTGTTAGTAATTACGAGGAGATGAGTCATTTCCGTCGTGTAAAATAATTTAGAGCCCCACCTGTCCAATTTCATTCTTCTTATGAGTGTTAATTGAGTTAAAACGTTAACCGCCATGTGAGCCACCGGTGGTACACGCAGGAAATTTTCATAATGCTGCTGACTGACTAGTAGTCACAAACTCAATTTTCATGAATACTTGATCGAAGCTAAACGAAGGCACGATCCAGTAAACCTTTACTATCTTCAAACATACCTAGTACATTTGACTTTAAAATTGTATTGAATATTGAACTTTAGCTTTTCCCCACAAGGCGGTCATATGTTAATTAAAATTTATTCTTATTGGAATCAGTTTCACGGAAATACTAAGAATTAATTTCACTATAGCCGGGTCTAAAGCGGCCCATAGACGGTCAATTTTATTGTTAAAATAATTGACAATGATGAATATTGACTTTTTGATTGATCGTCTGTGGGCTTGATTGACGACCGTCAATTAATTGACTTAGTGTGCAAAAAATATTTCATCAATATATTGAGTCAATGATATTGACAATTTAATTGATCGTCAATGGGCCGCTTAACATTCAGCTAAAACAATTCCAGTACTCGTATCACAGATACACGAGGCATCGTGTGTTGAGAGGTTCTCTACTAAAAAGATCGTACGGAATTAATTCTCGAGCCCTGCGTATGCTAGTCAGATGGATGCAAATAAACGACAGGGCTATATTGCCTCTACTAAATTGTCTCATTACTTTGAGTGCGGCTGGTAAAAATGAAGTTTGATAATCAATTCAAATTTAAAGTCAATTGTAGTAACCGAGGTTGAAAATAGCCAACATTAACTGGATCGTGTCTTCATTTAGTTTTGATTGGGTATTTATGGAAACTGAGTTTGTGACTACTGGTAGGTCAGCAGCATTGTGAAAACTCCCTCCGTGTACCACCGGTGGCTCACGTCGCAGTCAAAGTGATAAGGGGTTGAGTTAGCTCCATGTTGTGAGTAATGAGGGTCAAGAATTTGCAGAAGTTCACAGTGTTCGAATTAATGTTCTTTCATTGAAATTGGTAACGCAAATGAATTAACCAATGTTATTTTTACGAAGATTATAAGTGCAATGAGCTAATCAATGCAACATTTTCGAAGTTGGTAACGTAAATGAACTAATCAATATAACCTAATCTAAGTCGGTGAAAGCAGTGAATTATGAAGTTCAGATGACGCGAGAAAGTGAATAAATCTCTCTGGCAGAGTTGTAAAATGCGAGGATATTTTGGCATTTTAATGCTTTGCTGGCCGTGGTAAAAACCACAGATGCTATTTCAAAGTTTTATTTTTTCGCAAATGAGGTGCATGCCACATAACCAAGCCTGGAAAACGTGAGGTTTTCCCATCAAAAATTTATGCCAGGGAGATTGCTTTAGAATAGGACAACCAACGGATAAAATATCCACTGCACTGAAACGGAATTTTATTAGACGGCCTTTATACGGAAGAAACTTGATCGTTGTTTCAATTGGGATTGAAACGGTATTTCATTAGGCGGCCCCTACGGAAGAAACTTAGTCGTAGTTTCATTTTGGGTGTAAGTTCTAGAGCGTACCAAGTAAGTATCTACGTCCTCATCAGTCAAGAGCAGCCAAGAGGTGTCGCGTGTTAGTAGAGTTCCCAGCCCTGGTTGTCCTCAGGTGTCATCGCTGCAGTTCGCAGCAATCACGCTAAAGTTGAAGTCGAGTCTACGGTCCCGCGTGGGCAAACGTCCCGTGGTCCCGCAGACCCAGCGGGACCGGCGGACACACCAACACACGGGACCATGGTCCGTGGTCCCGCCGATGGCCAAGACACCCGAAACTCCGGGCTCCAAAGTGCTCCAAAGTCCCCACTACCCGGGACCGCAGTGCCTCTAACAGCTGTCGTTTCGCCAGTGTCGGGTCTGCCGAAACCCGGTTCGGTGGCAGCCAAAGTCCAGCACATCAACCAGGTGTCTGTCTTGCAACAGGGACAGCCTGTCCAGCCGCAACACCATAACCAGCAGAACCATAACCAGCCGAACCATAACCAGCCGAACCATAACCAGCCGAACCTTAATCAGCCGAACCATAACCAGCAACATCAGCACTACCCGCAAACCGGTCCAATTCAAGGTCAGCCAAACAATCACCAGCAAAATCTGCAACAGCAAACCCAGCAACAACTGCAAACTGGTCAGGTGTCTCAGCCACCGGCCGCTGTACAGGGCACTCCACAAGCTGGTCAGCTAGGGTATAGTCAACCACAAAAGCCTCAATCGGAGAGCTTAGTGACTCACCAACCTCTGCCAGGGCTCTCCGGAGTGCCCAACGAACAGTCCTACGCATCTTACGGCCAGCAAGACCCAAATTCGAATCAAAATTACGGGTATTCAGACCAGCAGGACGGGTACGATCATTACGACTCGAATGATCCGTACAACATGGCTTCTGCGCACGAGCCTGGCATGGATGCAGGCTACGGGTATGATCAATCTACGCAAGGACCTATCACATCTCAGGACCAAATCAACCATTACGGTCATCAGGAGTACGACGGCCAAAATCAGTCGTACGACAACCAACAAGCGTACGGTAACCAAGAGCAGCAACAGTATAACCAACAACAGCAACAATATGATAATCAACAGTACGACACCCAACAACAGCAGCAGCAATACCAACAACCCGAACAGGCGCAGCAACCCCAGCAAAAAGGTGGGATGTTTGGATCCAAAACTGGAGGTATTTTCGGGAGTCTAACGGGCGCTCTAACAGGAGCTAAACCTTCTCAACAGCCTTCAACAGACAGCACGCAGCAACAGACGCACTCTGTTAAACAGACCCCTCAGCCGCAGCAGTCTGGGTCTTCGACTTTCGGTGGTCTAGGCAATCTGTTTGGTGGTCTGCCCAAAGCCGGACCAGGTACCGTGACTTTTTCTTCCTATTTACAGCCAGAATTTATTTCGCCATCGCTTCATTAAACCTCATCCCAGAATTAGAAAATTACGATTCGATTTTATCACATTTTGTTTTCCGTCGTACTAGCAGAAACTTAGTTTCAGAATCGTTCTCCCACAGACTTCATGTTTTTAACTTGTCTCATTGCTTGGTCATGTTGTGGTTGTAGAACGTCAAACTTTGAAGGCTCTTATTCTTATGTAGTTATATTAAGAGTTGTAATGCTTCTTTAGGCTGTTACAATTCAGATGCTAGCCTTCGCTTTCTACTAAAGCTATGACTTGACAGTGTGTTTTATACATATTAGAGAAGCTTCTGCTATTACGAGTCATCCATAAACCTGCTTTAGGTATCACAACTTTAGGATCTGCAAGTGCGCGTTTGAGAAAATTTATAATTGTACAGATGCTGCACAAATTCAAAAAGTACCCAGTGTATATTTCCAATATTGGCTTATTACCTTCCGTACAAACGCTGCGTTGTTAGTTGAAATATGTTTAGCTTCGTTTAACTAATCATTGATCAAATACAACAAAGGGAAAAGGGAACTGCCTCTTCCAAATCACATTTGCCACAGATTTGAATAAAAGTTTACTTAGCCCAATTTAAAAAATTTTAAGTTCAGAGTCAACTTTCACGTAAGCATGGAGATTACAATCATTAATGTCGTAGATGACTTATGTTTTCACTAGATTTTGCAAAACTTCTGGACGAAATCATTCTGAATTCACGCTTGACGTTCAAAGAGAATTTTACCTAAGAAAGCAGTCGCTTTTTAAAACAAGTTATAACCCCTATTTCTTCGCAGAAATTCGTGCACCCACTAAACTTGAAATTCTCACGGGTAATCCACGGATATTTGATAAGTTTTTTAATCAACAATCACTTATGACGTTATAATAAATCATTTTAACTTTTTAAATCAAGCAACCTAATGAACTATAAGCAACTGGTGTTTCTAGACTGTGTGGTTTAAGGAACCAAATGAACCTTCCAAAGTTTTCTGCTTGTTGGTAATTGTTACTGAAATTCAATTTAGACAAGATCTCTGGGAAATAAATTATATTTTTGCTGTCTGTGTAAAATGCATGTGGTGTGACGTGTGAATGATCCATAAAAAACGGTTTAATTTTTAACTCTATTCAAATTTCCGATACCTAGGGTAAATTACATGAAAAAATTTTCTCCCTCACTGCAGGAAAAATTACAGAGCTCATAAAAGGAAGTAAGAAATCTGTGATCCAAACATTTAATTTTGCTCTTATTTCTCCTGATCTTTAGCCAAGCTCGTGTTCTTAATCTCATTCCTTGCTCGCTACTGAACTTTGAGTTTGATTTTTATGTCGCCCTCGTTTGTGGACTGCAAAGCTCAAATATCTGAAGGTCACACTTATGATTAATGGAATTTAATACTAGTACAATTAATACAATTAATGCAATTTATACAATTACAATTAATGCAATTTATACAATTACAATTAATGCAATTTACTACAATTACAATGAATGCCATTTACTACAATTACAATTAATGCAATTTACTACAATTACAATTAATGCAATTTATACAATTACAATTAATGCAATTTACTACAATTACAATTAATGCAATTTACTACAATTCACGTCCACGTTGAGGGGCAGCTGGGAGCGTAAGTTCTGAGTAAACTTCCGCTACCAGCTGGACCCGTAGGACGTATAACGTAAATTGGGTGCCGCTACAGTATGTCCCACAAAAATCCGAACCGAGTATTTATTTTCCCGTATCAGAAATACCATCAAAATCAGTAATACCTTTTCAATAGGTTAATTTTGAAAGATAATTATGCTAGAAGTTAAATGCTTATGGTATTCTTATGATGGTATTACTGATACGGGAAAATAAATACTCGGTTCGGGTTTTTGTAGGACATACTGTATAGTGTGAGGTCTACTGCCATACATCGCCTATCCAGGTGTAGTTTGAGATGCACAAATTAAGTGTTTATTGCTAAATTAAATGTATGGAAATAAGTAATATCCATCAGTAACCTAACCTAAACTAACCTCGCTCTATAGTACGAGCTAGAGGCAGATCTCATGCTATAGTGTGGTAGGCCTCATGCTGTGGCAGCACCGTAAGTTCTTTGAAAATTTATTCCCAAGAAGCTCGGCCATTCGTGATGCGCCCTAGTGAAGGTCCCTCATAGTTTTGCACAGACTTCAGGATGCTTGGAAGCTTACTTTTGATGCGTATTTATTAACTTAAAATTATTCCAAGCTATTGGTAAAAAATAGGTAATATCAAGGCTCAACTCGGGAAAGATAGAAAAATAATTCTGACACCCAACATCAGCTGAGTGAACTTCATCTAATCTCAAAATTTTCATCGAAGTTTAAAATCCGTTAAACCCTAAAACTTTGGGAAGGATTATACGTTGCATTTTTGAAAATCAGCCTTAATATATTTCATTTCAGAAGTTAGTGAAGTCTTAATGAATAAAATTGAACACTTAGACCTCATCAGTTGATTTTCAGCAGAGGTTCGGTAAAACGTGGTAAGGAAACAGTGAAAGGGAATTTAATTTCTTATTGAATTTGTTCCCTAAATTAAAACATTTAAAATCCGCTGGCGAGTGGCAGTTCCTTCCTCATTGAGATGTCGGTGACAACCTGATGCCAGTGCCAGTCTAATGACGGTGGGTGGTTGTGATGACGGAAAATGATTGTACAAAAATGCTGATATTAAATGAAAAGCATCACTTCGTAAAGACGAAATTCTCAGAAAAAGACTTTACTCTCTAACTTTCCACTTTTCATGGAATATTTTATTTTGACGCGTCTAAAATTCACTCAGCATTAGTTGAATTTGTTCCTAAGTTCATCTTTAAGAAAAGATTGCTCTGAAGTCAGTAGCTTACGGTGATTTTCATACAGGAATTTTTCACAAACTTTAGAAATTCAGCGTGAGGTCACCCTCCTTCAGATACTTAAAACTTTTTTCTAAACGATGGCGACATAAAAAAATATTTATGTGTTTGATCGGAACCTATAGAATGTTTTAGTGACATTTTTAGAGGAGATGGACAACTACTCTTGTTAGAGATGCTCCTAGTCTTTACTACCATTATTCTTCCTTGTTGTAAAAGCGCAAAAATGTTCCGTGATTCAGCCTTCAAGATAAAATAAATTTTGACTAAAACTTATGGATGGGGGAATCATAATTTTCCTTCGAAGGAAGAATATTAATGGTAAAGTTATTGATAAGATCATCATTATTTTCCTTCGAAGGAAAAATAATAATGGTGAAGTTAATGATAAGATCATCATTATTTTCCTTCGAAGGAAGAATATTAATGGCAAAAGTTATTGATAACAGTATCACAATTTTCCATCGAAGAGAAAATATTACAAGCCATAACATTACATGTCAGAGGCTGAAGACAACTAGAGCCTGGCTTTGAGTACATGTTACAATTACTAATTTTTAAAAATTTAACACAACAAGATTGAATTTGTGATTGGGATACAGTTGTGCATTTCAACATA
>JACJUY010004530.1:3102-14399 GCA_014220935.1 Platorchestia sp. MABIK | reverse complement strand
TCAAAATGAATGAAAGAATGAATTGAAATCGAGTTATGTTCTGATCTCAAAGGATGTTTCAGCCTCATATATAGGGGGCGTCAGTCAATCGTGAATTTTAGAGAAGGCTGTTGAAGTCTAAAATGCAGAATTGACTGCCGCGCATTGTATTTAGGTGTTTCGGTAGCTTTGACTGGTTTTAGACAGACCTAATTAAAACGTTTGAACGCTGAGTTTGAATCAGGGTTGTGAACCGAAATAGAATCGAGATTGTGAATGCAGAGAAAAAATTATAGATCTAAAAAATTGAAAAGTGTAAAAATATCAAGGTTATGAATGCAGAGAAGGAATGAATATTCTGAGACAAAAAAGCATCAAGACTGTGAATGCAGAAAGAAAGAACCAAATATATGAGACTAAGTCCCTAAACCCGGATTAAACCCCTAAATCCGGATTAAACCCCTAAACCCGGATTAAACCCCTAAACCCGGATTAAACCCCTAAACCCGGATTAAACCCCTAAACTAGGATTAAACCCCTAAAACCGGATTAACCCCCTAAACCCGGATTTCCCCCAGGTGGTGGGACGGGCGGGGTGTTCGGGCCCCACGGCGGCACAACCCGACCAGGGGGCAACCCAGGTCAGGTACACCAACAACAGCAGCAACAACAACAACAACAACAAGCCCTCATGGCAGGCCTGACCGGCCAGCAAGCAGCCATGCTTTCCAACCACATCGGGCAAGCACCCAACACCACCCAGCAGGCCCTTCTCATGCAGCAGATGACACCGCAGCAGCAGCTGCAGCTGCAGCAGCTGCAAATGCAGCAGCTGAAGAAGCTGCGAGCGCGAGACCCAATGGCAGCTGCAATTTTGCAGCAGCAAATGGCGCTGCAACAGCAGGTGTACCAGCAGAGCAAGGTGTCGCCGACGCCGTTGCGCAAAGATATTTTCGGTGGGGTCGGAGCGGCCATTCAGCAACAGCTGCAAGGCGGACAACGCATCGGGCGCAACATCCCGACTGCTGCGCTGCTGCAGCAGAGCGTCATCAGCACCAGCGATGGCAAGACCAGGGTCGGACCTGGGTTTACCACCGAGATGGGCCTCACGCCCTTGCAGAGGTGGGTGCTGGGGTCGTGGTGTTGCTGAAAATTGAGTTCTTACGAACCGGTGTCGGATAAGTGTTGGTTTTACGCACGGTTGCCCGCCTATTGCGTTCCTACTTGTCATTTTCCACGTAGTTGCCCGCCAATTGCGTTCCAACTTGTCATTTTCCACGCAGTTGCCTGCCAATTGCGTTCCTACTTGTCGTATTGGATAAATTTTGATTCGTAACTCAGTTGACCAGGAATAGCGTTTTTACGAATTGATGTCGGATGAAGGTTGATTTTCCCATCAGCTTTTTTTCCACACAGTTGTTCGCGAATTGCATTCGAACGAACCAATGTAGGATAAATTTTGATTTGCGGACAGTTGGTTGCTAATTTCGTTCCTACTTGTCATATCGGATTTTTTATTTTACACACAGTTGCTCAATAAATGAGTTCTTATGTGTCGAAATTGGGTTAATGCTGATTTTTCGCACGGCTTCAAGGCCAGTTTTAATTTTTTTTCTCCTCTGTGGATTTGTTTCTAATTTCATTTCTACGAGCCGGTCTCTGATAAATGTCGATCTTTCTCAGAAATTTAAGGCCAGTTTAAAATGTTTTGTCGTCTGGATGGATTTGCTTCGAATTCCGTTCCTACCAGCCGAAGAGGGAAAAAAATTCAAATGGGCTTGAAGCCATTGAGGTATTTATTGATTCCGGGTGGACTTCTTTTCGAACTTTGTTTGTCTGCGTCGGTATTGAAAAAAATTTCAAAGTCTCAAGCGAGCTTCAAAACCTGTTTAAAATTTTCCATTTACGAATAATTCTGTGTTTGGTTTTATCGTGTAAGCTTTAAGATCCAATTTAAGACTTTTGATTTTTCCGAGTGGAATTGGTGCTTGACTACATAAGCCTTAAAGTTTTTATACATAGATATTACTTTTCCTTAGGTTTTTTCTTTGCGCATAAGTCCATTCTAGGACAGTTTTCTTTCTTTTCAAATTTTTTCTCGTTCCACCATTTGATCTCCGAAGTAAATTTTATAACAGTTGAGTTCTCTGATGTTAATTTTTTTCGATTTTCAAAGAAGAGTCACTTAACAATTTAGGCTTTGAAAGGTGCAAAACACTTGTCAGTTACATTTGTTAGAGAAAAGAAACGTGAATTTTTGTTTTGTGACTGGCAATTCCTTGGGAAACGCTCGCTAGTTTTATTCCTCCCAGAACGTCAAGAATTGTGTTTGTAGTTCAGTAAATGCTGCAGCCTTTAATGAAGTTCAAACAAAACTTTATGGTCAGTATTTTTTATAATTTGATTTTGCAATTTCATGAAATTAAAGAAACATTTTCCACAACATTCACAAGCGGAGATTTAATATTCAACTCGAAAATTTTCAGTTCTTTGATGGACCCAAAAATAAATTTTTAAATTCGCGAAGCATCAGTTCTTCTAAGGTGAGTCGGCCATTTTTGTAGCCACACTTGGCGTACAATTTTATTTGACTTGTATTAGTTCCTTAGTGTTTTTAAAATGCAAATTACATTACTGCCCGAGTGAGGTGAGTGATAGTTCATTTGTTTAGCAAAAAAATAACCTTTTTTAATTTTTTTGGACTGTGCATTGTGATACTACAGAGTGTATGTTTTTAGAGTAGTATTCTAACATGATTTCGTTTATGTGTTGAGTATTAAGTTGAGGAAAACGCAACTAAACGAGCTTCGTGAAGGAAAATTTCCGAGATTCATAAGGAAATAAAACGAATATTTTGTCAGGCACTGAATATTTGTTTAAACTCTCAAAACATTATAAATTACCTGATATTTTCTCCCACTACCGGATGTTTCCGTGAATCGCTAGCTATTAGGCTCCTTTCACACTGAGCTAGCAAAGCAACATCTAGCAAGCTCGCATGAGCTATCTAGAAGACGGTCTGCGAGACTGGCAGGTAGGAATAGCCCTATTACGAGACGTTGCCTTCACAATGAACTCGCTTTTTTTATCCTGCATCCAGCATGCGAGGTGACAATGCTATTCCTACCTACCAGTCTCGCAGGCCGTCTGCTAGATAGCTCATGCGAGCTTGCTAGATGCTGCAATGCTAGCTCTGTGTGAAATGGGCCTCATCATCAATTGTTGAACATACCTTTAAGTTGCTGGATGTTTTAACAAATTCCAGATATTTTTTAATAACTGCCTCAGTTTTCCTGAATAACCGCAACATTTGCTGCTGTAAATGAAACTATCATTCCGTGAAGAATTGTATTACAGACGGTGAAGGCTGTGGAAGCCAAAAAATGCAGGATTGAGCCGCACCGTACTGTATTGAACAGTTTGGCCTCAGTGACTTTGAGTAGAGTAACTCAGAGTTCTATTACAGTTCGAAACGCCATTCTTGCTTTCGTAATCGAGCTTGTATTTCTGGTAAATTTCCATGTTAGAGAAAATGTACTGAAAATGTACTTTTTTCTCTAACATTGAGAATGTTGAAGAAAATGTACTGAGAATGTACTTTTTTCTCTGACATGGAGAATGTTAAAGAAAATGTACTGAGAATGTACTGAAAATGTACTTTTTCTCTAACATTGAGAATGTTAAAGAAAATGTACTGAGAATGTACTGAAAATGTGCTTTTTCTCTGACATGGAGAATGTTAAAGAAAATGTACCGAGAACATTTTCATGCCCTTTGGAAGCTTGAACTTTCACTGAGAGAATGAACGAAAACATGCATTTCAAGTTATTTTTAGATCTCCATAGGTGAATGAACAAAGTAGCCAAAATGTGTTGGTAATTTTACATTTTCTTGAAATTTGCTCATTAAAATAACGCTTCAGCATTTGGCAATCACGTTTCACATTTTATTTCTTGCATTTAAAGAAAATCTTCAGTTTTGAACACCCCTAAACTCTTTTCATTTCCCGGCCCGTGAAACAAGGAAACAACTCGAGTGGGCCGTCAGTATTCTGTCATTTATTTTTTAACTTTATTTTTGATATTTGTTTGTTGGTGCTGACCCGGCATGGTTGTTTAGTAAACTAAGGTTGAAACCTTTAGATCCATAGAGACAGCAAGCCGAATACTTTCATCCACTAGCTTGAGAATGACTTTTCTGGCAGAAACAATTAATTATTCAAGCTGATATGCAAGAAATTATATTTTCTACTAATGTTTCCCGAGGGCGTTGGTTTCTTCGCATCGAGTGTGATGGTAACATAACCAACACTACATCAGAAACAGTACTCCTAATGCACCACACCAGAAGCACTAACACAATACAATAAGCAGTTGGTAATGTTACCTTCACAAAGTCATAGGTATTAGGCAAGCATACCAACACCATACCTGAAGTAGTAATCCTACATCACCATACCATGGGCAGCAGTCAAACAACACCATACCATGAAGAGTAATCATACATTACTACACCTGAAACAGCAATAATACATCACACCATAAAGAGAAATTGTACATCACTATACCAGAAAGAGTAACAATACAACATACCATAAAGATTAATCACACATCACTATACCAGATTCTATAATCCTACAGCAACACACCAGAAACAGTAATCATACAGCACCACACCAGAAGCAGTAATCATACCATACATCACACCATAAAACAGTCCTGTCTTCAATCTAGGCTATATCAGATTCTAATGATATAACCCAACACTTGACCACCCGATGTCTTGCCCAAATCAGACATCCTCGCACACTGTTAACTACGGAAGCTGCACATGACATGCAAAATTTATTCACACCATTTCTTGAAACATCATCAGATCAGTTCCAGCAAAGAGCAGTTCAGGTCAAATCAGTTCCAGCAAAGATCAGTTCAGATCAAATCAGTTCCAGCAAAGATCAGTTCAGATCAGATCAGTTCCAGCAAAGATCAGGTCAGCCAAGAACAGTTCCAGTAAAGATCAGATCAGATTCGTGCGTTCATACGTTTCACCAAACTGTACTTAAGGAAATTTCGCTCCCCACACTACACTGTCGTTGTTGTCAAAAAATATATTCAAACTTTTGTACCTGACCTTACGTTGTATGTGGTTGTATTTGCAAGCTTTCGAAGTTAAAATTTACGCGTTGATGAATTTCGCGTCTCTATCAACGCGTCGTTTATGTGTCATCATCGCCTAAAATGCTAGCTGTCATTACCCAAGAAATTTCCCTCACTCGTCGCTGGCTAGTTACTCTTCTTTGATAAATAGGCCAATAATTTTATTATTGTCTGTCCGTGGTCAGTGTTCAAAGGTCACGATGTGATAGACTAACTCAAGTTCGAATTCACAAAGTGCAATACATTCATTTTTTATTAATACACCAAGTGTTCGTCCGTGACCTGTGTGAGCAAATCCCGACTTCAGATTCATACAGTGTAATTAAAAGAATTGGATTTAAAGTTCAAACATCGACGTCATTTTGAATGACATACTCGGTGGCCAAAACTCTACATTGACAGCACCTGCTTAATATTTCTCCAGATAGCATTATTTTTTTAAATTTTCTACTTAACTATACATCGGCACAAAAACTGACTTGCACTTCATTAAATGCTCATGTGATGCTTACTGCTTCTAACATAAATTTACGGCACATTTTAAACTGCAGCTGCTATGTAAGCGTGGGACACCACTATTGAAATTTTTTCACGGTGCCGTCGCCTACGGCTGCGCACTGGCAGCCTTTTACAAACTTACGTCGGTCTTTCAGTGCGCACAATTCGCGACACCCACAAAACAGACGTGGCTTCAAGCATAACTTCAAACATAATTTTATAATTTAGCATGGCTTCAAACATAATTTCGTAAATAATTTTATAATTTAGCGTGACTTCAAACACAATTTCAGAGTAGAGCTCAATTTCAACGAACGACATCCACAACGCGCAACACTCACGAAAATTTCAGCAAAGCACCAGCTCTAAATCCCGGAAACTTCGAGTTCGTTCATAACATAACCCAGAGAGCAGCTTGCACCTACCAATACCTAATTTTGTTCGCCACAGCAACATCCTGTGTGCAGGGCACGCCTTCACAAATATTTTCTGTGCAGAACACGGCTAAAGTCGACCTCGGACAAGCAAGTGGGGTCACCTGAAGAGAATCAATTAGCTATGCTCATTGGAACCCCCCACACGCCGGCCGGCACCCCCAGAGGCATTAGAGACGATTCCTCCGACACTCTTAGCGAGACTGATAGCCAGAAGAGCTCCAGAAATCGCCGAAAGCTTCCCCATTTGCCTGCAGAACAAGAGTCCTTACCTATGTCTACTTACAAGAAAGTGTTTGGGTCCAGTACGAAGGAGAGAGTGAGGTGGGAGCCGAGCTCTCAGAGTGTTCATGTCCAATCCGCTCTCTCACAGAANTTCTGCTTAGCCAAGTGGCCGATAGGTTGATTATGCTTAGTCAAGTGGCCGATAGGTTGATTCTGCTTAGTCAAGTGGCCGATAGGCTGATAATGCTTAGCCAAGTGACTGATAGGCTGATTTGATGAGCCAAGTGGCTGATAGGTTGATTCGGCTAAGCCAAGTTGCCGATAGGCTTATAATCTTTTGAAAAATTTCGGTGCGTGTTGAATTGCTCGAGCTTGAATTGGCGAAACTATCGGACCAAGATCTTTTGTTGGAGACATCAATATCGAATAAATCCTAGCCTAACACTGAAGTAGGCAACGTTCCTTGAGTGGTGATCAAAGCTGTGTCTTGCCTAGCTCGCTCTGTTGCCATTCTACTAGAAAGCAGTTCATCAAAGTTCATCCTAAAATATTAGGTAGGTAAACGGAAAAATTTCAGTCACATTCTTTAAAGTAACTCTACCGCAACGGACGTTTTCTTTTTACAGTTCTTCTAGAGATAAATCTGGGTGTCGCTTGCACTACATGGGAGAAAGTCACACCTAAAGTACGCACCTCGACTGGTAATTGCTCGGTTTTAAACCGCCATTAATTATACAGCATTCTATTCCAAAATAAAAATTGCTGTCATTGATCCTTGAGGGGCTTTTAAATTCGAGTTAAAACATGTACTGAGTTACAAAAACGAAATTTTTCATAAATTTGAGGCTGCCGTACCTGTCCAAGTCGCCTGCCATGCGTGCTGAACCTCTGCAAGATAAGAGTCGTCGAGTCACTTCGGCCAACAGCATTTGACTAGAGTATATTGGAGCATTTGACTAGAGAGTATATTGGAGCATTTCACTTGAGAGTATTGGAGCATTTCACCTGAGAGTATTTTGGAACATTTGACTAGAGAGCATATTGGAGCATTTAACTAAAGAGTATGTTGGAGCACATGACCTGAGAGTATATTGGCTCATGTTCGTTTAAGAACTTGTGAGGCTTACCGGAACTAATTCGGTCTACCTCGCTTCAGACTTGGTGACGGGAAGAAATGCAGGAGGTGTTATACTGATGTGCTCTCAGAAAAACTTAAGCTTTGATATCTATGTCATTATTTGTGTGATATAAGTGATTCGCACCTTTAATTCATGGCAGAAAGAGGGGAAAATGATTTGCAACTGACACACGGTAATTTAATATCAAAGTTCACTTCTTTACCCAATTTGTGCAACGAACTTAAGGAAGAATAATTCAAAAACACTCTATTTAGGCTCAATAAAGAGCCTCGTTTATTGATTACTTCAAATAAATATTACTCGTGGTTGCGGAGTAATAAGATTAAATTTATCAGTATAAACTACCTATAATTTCTGTTTGCAATGCATTGAAAAAGAAGCGTGTATTAGCGATTAAAAGGGTTAAATTAATTTACTCTTTGAAAAAAAAACACCATTTGATGAACAAGGTAAAAGGCTTATCTGATAACCATAGGTTATTTAATCATGATGAACATGGCACCATTTAATGAACAAGGTAACAGGCTTATCTGATAACCATAGGTTATTTAATCATGATGAACATGGCACCATTTAATGAACAAGGTAAAAGGCTTATCTGATAACCATAGGTTATTTAATCATGATGAACATGGCACCATTTAATGAACAAGGTAAAAGGCTTATCTGATAACCATAGGTTATTTAATCATGATGAACATGACACCATTTAATGAACAAGGTAAAAGGCTTATCTGATAACCATAGGTTATTTAATCATGATGAACATGGCTGGCAGTGAGTTGAAATGAAGTTGTTTGTTTCTGTGTTGCAGTGGAGTTGCAATTGCACCGTAGACGACGCAGTATATCCTAAACTATCCAGAAACGCACCGCTACTTCCCAGCCATATATCGCTGTGCAGCACTCTTCCCGAGTGAGATCTCTCTCTCTCTCTCTCGCTCTCTCTCTCTTAGTATATTTCTCCTATGCTCCCTCTTTTTCTCATACGTATATAATCTTGCTATCAATGATCTCAAAAATCGTTTGCTGCTCTTCACGAATTTCATCTATCAGCATGGTTGATTTTTGTCATATCTGTGTTATATCAGTCATTTTTGTTTGCCGTTCATATTTGTATATCAGATATATATATCTGCTACATCTGTACTTCAGCCTTATTTGTTTGTCAATCATATCTGCATATCAGTCATGTTTATAAATTTGTATTTCAGCCACATTTGTTTGCCAATCATATTTATACATCTGCTGCATTTATATACCAGCCATATATGGGGCTTTATGTGTTAGTGTTCTACCCATTTTTCAGTCGTATTAATCCAACAATACACATATCATGTTGATCTTTATGTTATATGTAATTACGGATCACACACGTTCTACAGTAGATATGTTTTAGTTGAAGTCTGACTTAACACTTTGACTACGGCAGGTAAAACTCAACTATTCAACTCAAATTTAAAGTCCATTGTAGTGAGCAATGTTGAAAATAGCAAACATTAACTGGATCATTCCTTCATTTAGTTTTGATTAAGTAAATATGGAAATTGAGTTTGTGACTACCGGCTGGTCAGCAGCACAATAAAAACTCCCTCAGTGGCCGCTGGTAGCTCACGTCGCAGTCAAGGTGTTAATAACGCGTTATCATTTTTGTTCAATCATATTCTGGACCAAATTCAGTTTTTTCGAGAAATTTTGGGTTTCTTCTTAAGAAAAATAAGATTCATTTGGGTGATGAGCGTAAGGTTTGCTCCACGGACGACTTCCGCGTCATTTATTTTCTGTTCCTACCAAAAAGTTATACAGACCATCCCTGACACGAATTATTTTTTCAACGACGCATTTGCGTGTAAATAAAAACTGGTTTGACTGAGTCAATAGCGATTCGAAAATTCAGTGGATAAACATTATTTAATTAATAAAATGCTCCGAAAAACAAATAATAACTTCCAAAACTATTTTCATCTGTCTAAACCAAAGCGCATGATCTAGTAGAGAATTACTGCACCGAGCAATAATAAATAAAAAAGAGATTACATACCCATCATGACCCAGCTAGTTCTTAGTTTCTGCACCCAAATTTTGTTTACATCTCATCGAAATATTTTTGGCAAAGCATGCAGAGAGCAAACGATTTTACCGAGCCCGTCACTAGCTGTGAAGCTACATATCTGTCACTTTGGGAGGCCAAGATCAAGCTTGAACGAAGCTAGCGAATGCTGCCGGGTCTGAAATGCTTCATGGGTAGAATCAGTTGTCGAAACACAGAATGTTTTCTCAGCTGTGGTCCAACGTTCAAAAGCTTAACTTCACGTCCGAGAGCACAACTTCCGTCATTGGGATTGTTTCAATTTATAAATATGTCGTGTTTTGAGTGCTTTTCCGCCTTAAAGAACTTGCTGACCTATTTTAAATTTGATGGAAAGTAGCTTGTACAGAAATGTTTTTCTTCTCGCGAAGTGAAGGATTCGAGATTAGAGTACACCTCTCTCCTGGACACTCACAGACGCGAATGGTTCATTCCTGATCCTAGAGTAATAATTTTAAACATATTACATGTGTATTTTCTACCGATCTACTGCAAATGCAGGGTATCAGTCCTTCCAAATAAGATTTACTGTGAAGTCTTCTGCACAGAGTGCAATTACGTCCCGTAAGTTGTAGAGAACGATTCCATAAACACAAAAAATGATTGAAATGAGACTTTATAAGAAGAGAACTTTACAAGATCTTTTATTTACGCACAATTTGTTATAATAATCACGCATAGTAAATTGTTCGAGCTTGATCTTTGGCGCCTTTGTAATATCGTTATGCACTTTGTAGAATCCACGCGGGCAGCGAGAATCTCCTTTTTGAAATTGTAATTAAATTAGGCAATTTTAACGACCCTGGCACACTGGTGGAAATTACAGAAAGTATACGAATATTTGACGCGAATACCTTCCCGCAAAAATGAGCAATGTTCTGTAGAATTTGATGCCCCACATCGCAACAAGTAAGAAATGAGCAAAATTTTGTAGAATTTGATGCCTCAAATCGCAACAATTAAGAAATGAGCAAAGTTCTGAAAAAATTGATGTTCCGCATCTCACCAAGTAAGAAATGAGTGAGGTTCTGTAAAATATGAGCTGCATCTCACCAAGGAAGAAATGAGCAAAACTTTTTAGAATTTGATGACCCACATTGCACCATGTAAGAAATGAGCAATGTTCTGTAAAATTTGATGATCCGCATCACATCAAGTAAGAAATGTGCAAAAAATTATTATCGCCGTGCAATTTGACTGGACAAATGTTTGTACATCCACCATGGTAACTTCGGCGATTTTTAGGGTTTTATTCCAATTTGAGTAAACATTTTCGATCGATTACAATTTTCGATTTGTTACACTAGGGCAGAGGGAGCAGGAATCTTGCGGTTTATTAATTCTTACGAGTCCACAGACCCGCTGAAACTAATTTTGAAACATGCTTTTTGTTAACAAAATAGAACTTTATGATCAGTGTTTGCTAACAAGAAGCCACGAGGAATATGGTTTTCTAGCTGGGAAGAAGAGCTGATCAGGCTCCCGAAAATTAAAAACAGCGACGGAAGGTATTGAGGAACAAAAATTTCAGTATTGGATTCTACAAACATCGCTTTCAAATTAAAGCGACTCCTACTTGGGAATATGTTACTTCTCCTACTTGGGAGTATGTTACTTCTCTTACTTGGGAGTATGTTACTTCTCCTACTTGGGAGTATGTTACTTCTCCTACTTGGGAGTATGTTACTTCTCCTACTTGGGAGTATGTTATTTCTCCTACTTGGGAATATGTTACTTCTCCTACTTGGGAGTATGTTACTTCTCCTACTTGGGAGTAT
>JACJUY010004529.1:29408-70351 GCA_014220935.1 Platorchestia sp. MABIK | reverse complement strand
CTGTGCCTGTTGTGATCTGTGCCCTGTTGTGATCTGTGCCTGTTGTGATCTGTGCCTGTTGTGATCTGTGCCCTGTTGTGATCTGTGCCTGTTGTGATCTGTGCCTGTTGTGATCTGTGCCTGTTGTGATCTGTGCCTGTTGTGATCTGTGCCCTGTTAAATATGATACACTTGTATATTCATTTGAGTTGTCGAGAGCACCTGGTACATATTTTAATGCTTTGAATTATATAATAAAATTTTTTCTTAGAAATAAAGCTGCCATGCTGTGGTTAACGTGTGATAGATTGCGCATTTAAACGCAGCAGCAAAATGAGTATTAAATTTGAATCTCTCAACTTTAAAACAAGTTGAATTTCTAACACTAATTTCTTGAAGTTCGTTGCCTTAAATTTAAACCATGAATGAATTTTTTTAACGTATGGGCTCGAACTATGTTTGTTCTCTTTAACTTCAAAGTCCGAAGAAAATCATATGAAGTAGCCACCATATTTTGTAAAGTGGTTATTGTGCCTCTATTGCTTTGTCTGCGACGTATAACAGGGTGCGGCAGTCAAACTTGCATATTTAGGCCTCCACAACTCTCTCGAATGTGCAGGATTGACTGTCGCATCATGTAGCTAAAATTTTTAGTCAGTAATGTTTTGAAAAATAACATCGAGAACCTAACGAGAGTCAAAGGGGATCACATTTCCACGTAGCATAACAATTAAAATCAATATATTTCTCCCAACTGTTGTTCACAAATTACAAAATGAAGCCATTTGTATTAATTTTATTCCAACGCAACTGATTAATAAATGAAATGCAGCCTCTGACTCATGCTGCATTGGTTCGAATTCAGACTTTGCTGAACTTTGAGTCATTGGACTGAAACTTTTCTTACTTCACTAATTTGCTTTGAACTAGAGTTCTCCTGTTGCAGTTAATAATAGAACTCGATGTCACTGTTTTTCATAAGTTGTAAATATACTCGTATTTCAAAGTGAAGTCTATTGAAGTTTATCTCCCGTGTTAAAGTTTTTAAAATGTTGAAAGTCTCGTGATGTTCACATTAGGGATTTTTATGCGCAAAATATTTCGTCGATATATATATGACACGTGTCGGTTATTTCAGCTTGTAAAATGAGATAAATTGCTCATTAAACCTTAATTTTGACTAATAAAGTAGCGTTCTCCTTAAGCCTCTTGTGTTGGGCAATTCGATAAGATATTTTATTTAAATTAAAAAATGCAAAATTATCACACCTGCTAAAGCTCGAAAAAAATTTTAATCGCTTTCGTGATTTAATAATTAAGCTCGTAATTTTCAGTGATTTAGCTCCGATCCGAATTTTAACGCGAACAATGTCTTGTTATCTGATAGACGCAATAAATCTTCTGAGTTGGTGGCGTGGACAATAATTTAGGATTGGATACTACTGTATTTCTGACTGCCAAAATTTCTACCCTGATCATAATGCATCAAATCTCACATGACACACTGATCACGAGACATCAAATCTTACGTGCCATACTGATCATGAGACAACAAATATCACGTCGGGAATTTCTGGTCACTAAATACAATGCCAACTTGCTCGGTCCCAGCCTCACACAGTTGATGCAGCAACTTCAGCTGTTTGACGTGTCGAGTTTCATTTTAGCCGTTTCTTATTGCGAGAAATTTTTGTTTATATTATTTCAGGGTCTACGATAACCATATTTATATACTGCAATTTCGGTACAACTACTGAGCGTAGATTCCTTGGCGATCAACATCTTTGTGAATCTTCCATCATTCCGATTTAGCTTTGCGGACGTATTCTTCATTGTGTACCGGTACATTGTCGCCTGCATCACAAAATGATCGAATACTTTTAAGTGACGTGTAGAAGTATCTCAGAAAATGAATTTTTAGCACCAACTGAAACATTAACTTAATTAAATTTATTTCCTCTCTTTAGAACCTCTTAGCTGTGGTGAGGGAGGCCTAAAATAATTTATTCAATTTTGAATTTTGGAGGTGATTCCTCTTTGTGCTGTATAATCCTTTTACCATTTAGGGTAGACGCCCTTAATTTGAATTGTGTATTAAACTTCTTCTGTGCCCATAAATCTTCGCAAAAAGAAAAAATGTCGGCATTTATCAACCAGTTAGTATTTTTAAACTACACTTCAAGATATTCGAGCTTAGAAAATTCCATGGTATGATAATATAGTTTTACGCGGGCAGTGTCTATGTCATTTTCATTAATTCACGCTCCATAAGTACGTAAGTCCCAATGACATCTGATGAACTGGCGAAGACGTGGTGAAATCAACAGGTGATTTTACTTTGACATTAACAACTTCGTGGGCGCTAACTCTGATTGTTGTAGACACGCCGAATCTTAACAAAGTAAGTAGCCACCTCGTGCAAACGGGGTGGCAAACTACGACTGTTGCATAAATCAATTGAGTGCAGCAGCAGCACTCAATGAGCTTCATTGAATGTTGTCCTGCTCTTGACTCGGGAGGCAGGACTACAGTTTTGATTCTGTGCGGTCCAAGCTGATGTTCACAGCTTCGAACTGTGTTTGTCTGCTGCGGAAAATGTCATTCTCTGTGATCGGAACAATCAACTGTCCAAGTGTATGAAACTTGAACTTTGCAACGTGTGAAGTGACGCGTTAGGAAGTTTTCTTTTTTTGTGTAGAGAAAATTATGAAAGTCGAACGAGGAAGATTACTGAAATCTGTTGAACTTGTACCATGCGTTTCACACTTCAGCAGAAATTCAGAATAATCTAAATAATGCAAATTTTCGAGCTGTATTTTATGGCGCTCTTCATAATATGGGATAAAGTTACTTCCAGTGTGAATTGTCACCAAAAAATTTTTTTAAATTACTTGAACTAATTGCCGAACAAAATTGTTTGAATCTAGAGTTTAACTTTATCCACGGTAACTTTTTCATACGGTGCAATTCATTTTTGTCGATGCTTGTTTCATAACATTCTGAAACTGAATATACTGACTGCTGAGAAAGGTTATGAATGGACGTAAAACCTAACTGTGGATTTTTGGTAGATTATGTGCTGTACAAGTTTACTCGTCGCATCTGGAAAAGACACATTAGGTGAAGCGTTAAACATTCTGGCCGAATGAGGGGATAACATCATCACGACGTAGTAGTTCAGAGGTGCACCACTAGGTGAATTTCTCGTTTACGTACCGGCATCAATGTTCGACATTTTTATTGTCTCGCGCCCTTTTCTCAGTCCTACCAGACCTGAAGCCCTGAGTTTAATTATGGAACGTTAAACCACTCTAAGGTCCATTCAAACACATGGAGGGCAGACGTTCGTAACGGCTAACCATGAAGTTTGACGACGATTGGATGGTCATTCTTAGTTAACGAAAGTTAGGTAGAGCGGTATAACTGCAGAAAGGGAAATTACTGAAAAATCGGTTCAGCCGTCTGTAAAGAGTACATACTGATAAATTTTAGCTTTCGATGGAAGATATTTTCTAGCAATTAATTTTTCCGCACTTCCTAGAAAGGATAGAAATGTTTCCAAGTAGCATAGTCGGTTTTTCAGTTCTACAACTTACAACCCAATCTAGCCAACCGGTGCGACCGCGTACACGAAGTCAACGTGTAGAGGATGTATCCATTAGTCTTAATCGGCTAGACGTTTTTAATCAAACGTGAGGCTGTTGGTGAAATAGCTTTTTTTTAATTTATTTCGTTGATTTATACCTACTTATCTGAACGATTTCATTACTACATAGCATTCTGGTGAAGAAACGAGCATCCGAGTGAAATATGTAATTGATTTAAGAAACATTAGGATGGAAGCTTATACTGATAGCCCTGCTGCTTTGCACATTCCCTGCGTATTAGGCCACATGTGTACCAACAAGTAAATTGCTCATTCATTTACCGGTATAAATGAATGATAATTTCATCTGTTTCGCGACCTTCTTTAAAAATAGTTATCATACTAGGTGAAATGTCATCGTACAGTTGTATTTTTCATGTTGTTTAGGTAGAATAAAAATATTTCCGAGCAGTAAAGTCGATTTCCCAATTGTGCTACTTACAACACTACCAAGCCAACCGCTAACTCCCGCAGAAATTCGGTGAGCGTAGTAATCGGTGATACGTTGAAGAAGTTTCATCGCATGAAGAAACCTCAGGATATTTGATGCTGCCATAGCGTGAGGCCTACCACTATACATCGCCTACCCAGGTGCAGTCTGAGATGTACGAATTAATTGGTTATCGCTAAATTAAATATATAGCAATAAGTAATATCCATAAACAACATAACCTCAAGCTATGGTACTAGCTAGAGGAAGACCCCATTCTATGGTGTGGTAGACCTCACGCTATAGCATCACCAAAAATTCCCTAGCTCGCCATTTATTGCCGAATTTTTTCTCGTGCAACATGACATTACTTCTATAGTGACTATCATACGACTACGTGTTCTGGTTCCGTTCACAAATTAAGTTCTGTATTTGTTCACGTTTTGAAATTGATATGGGCCGTTCTTGTGATATTTGTTGTCTAAATTATGTTGCACGTAAGTGACTGATCAAGATAAGTGTGTTTCATTTAACATAACAAGGGCTACACCGATTTTCTCCTCGCTTCAACCAGCTGTGGGTATTAAACCAGCTCTAGAAATCAACGCCTTTTCACAGAAATAAATTATCTGATATTTGCCAAATTACAGAAATAGCGTGGCTGATGTTGGTGAAACTATGGGGCTAACTTGTCCGATACAGGGGAAATAACAAATATACCGTTCGGAATTTCCAAAATCATAAAATTACCTTTTCTGATTTTGGCGAAGTTATAAAAACTTTTATTATATTGGCGGAATGATAAAATATCTTGTCTTATTTTTGGGAAGTAACAGAAATATCGAATGATACAGTTTTGCCTAAATAAGAGAAGTGGCTTGTCTGATGCGACCGGTTTGATTCTTGGGCCACTTTCTTAATTCTTGCTTAAATATAAAATAAGATTGACCAAATATCCAAGGATCGTGGTCATAAACCAGTGAGTCAAAATAAAATTGGCTCATTTTTACCATTTTAATGCAAAAAAAATATTCCAGAATCTAGTTATCCTAGTTACCGTATCTGTTCGATTCGTTTTAATGCTAGTTGACGTGAATCATAAACTTCATCGTACCTAATTTTGCAATCAACTTCTTGGCTGGAGCACAGAGTTAGCGTAAATCTTATACTTATTTCGCTACTTGTATTGCGTTTATACCCTTCGCTGAAAAAGTCATCATTTTTATGTGACTTTCCAACACAAGTTCATGGGCATGTTGTGCGGTGGTTACATCACTAATTTTGGGAACGGCATCCTAGAAAACTCCCCTCAAGGAATGTAATGACTGCTTCTATGGGAATTAGCACTTCTGAGGAGAAAATGTGAGGCCCCGAGCTGGAATTAAGGTGGGCGTTTCTCATGTCGAAGTATAATAGGTGTTTTGTTTCGAACGATCAATATTTTGTTCGGTTTACTGATTTTTCTCATCGATGGGTCATTTGAAAAATTTTTACAATCTTTTTAAATTTATGTTGATTATTTTACCCACTTAAAGTTCGTTATTTATAAAATTTTCAACAACTTTTGACTTTAAATTTTAGTTGAAAATTGAACTCTAGTTTAACCCATCTCAGTCAATGTGTTAATTCCATTGTAAATTGTGCCTTCCTCTTTCCTCACTCGGGAACATCTCTGTTGTGGCTTGGGAGGCTAAAACGAACTTAAAATCAATTATAATCTAATCCTGGGAAGCTTACATCTATATTGTTTAAGCTTTAAATCGTATTTTCTGAATTTTATTTTCATCATTGTATCTTTTGAGTTGTACGGAGACAAATATTTCGGTGAACAACGGTTGTGAAAAAAAAACTTCTGAACCGATTCTGCATAACTTTGATTGGGAAATTTCAAGCCATTTGGGAGATATAGTATTCATTTGGGCCAGGGTTGCCAAACCGACTTCCTACCAAGAATTATAATACATTGCAATGATTTTACACGTGAAAGTTAAACTTTAATCTTTTTAACACGTTTAGCGCTGCTGACGGTTTGTTTGGTTAGGTTGTAAGCAGTAAAATTGCGAAATTGACTTCCCTGCTCGAATACATTTTTGTCCATCCTGAGAAATATGAAAATACACTTGCGCGATAAAATTACACCTCTCATGATTACTATTATATTTTTAAAAGTTCGCCTCAGAAATGAAATGTCATTCATTTATAACGCTACGTGAGTGGGCAATTTTCCTATTAGAGCACATATGTCCCAATACGCAGGGAACGTGATAAGACAAGATCTGGCTTCTGATCCGGACGTACTAGTGTATTCAAGTGTGAATTGAGGAGAGGACGCGAACCAGAGGAACTGGGAAGTTTTCTCTACCTTATGATCGTATTTCTCTAACTGCTTTCTCGAGCTTTCAACTGATATTTCCCGCTTGGCTATTAATTACCTGTCCCGACTGTACTGACCAAAATTGTAATACATAAACGAAAGGTCCTGACATTCTTTACACACCTCCTTCCCTCCCTCCTTTAACGCTTTGACTGTTGCAATTAAAACTGAAGTCCAATATTCAATTAAAATTTGAAATCAATTGTAGTAAGCAATGTTGAAAATTGCAAACATTAACTGGACCGTGTTTTTTAATTTTAGTATAGTTTTGATTTAGTGGTGATTAAGAATTTGTAAAAATCGAGTTTGTGACCACTGGTCGATTAGTAATATTATGAAAACTCCCTCGTTGATTCTGGGTGACCCACGTCGCAGTAAAAGTGTTAAAGTCAGCAATCAGCTCCGTGAAACATGGTGAAACATTTCTGCTAATGTTGCGGTTAAGGCGGATTTGACACATTTTTAACTTGACTCATTCAACGTCAGCGGTACACATGATGAAAAGCTGCTTAAACATCTCTGAAGTGACTAAGAAGTAACCTTGAGAAAAAGAAATACGCTGAAACGAAGACTGTTTTCCCAGCTGTTATTTCCGTTCATTCTTTCGACATCGCCCAAAAATGAGAAAGCACAATAGAGACGTCAAGGACTAGCCACAAGTCGGCAATAAAGTCGATCATGTATGAAGCTTGCATTACTGACTGCTGAGAGTCTGTAGGGCTGTACACAAAACTGTTCTGATTGTGGAAGCCACTTTCACGTTCGTTTTTTGAGTCAAAATCCTCCTCTATCTCTTAATGAAGGTCAAGTTTCTGAATTTCACTGAAAGGTAATCCTTTTTGCTCTAGCTTTTCGTGGAATACGGCAATTTGCATGAGACGGACATCTAGGAAAATGCTCTTACAGATTGCAAACTAGGGAAGCACGCAACAGTGAAAACATGATCGTTTCAAGGGGTGACTTTCAACCTTTTAACTCTTAAAATAGCCGTTGAATGTCAGAGCGAGCGACAAACAAAAGAAGCCTTCACGTTGTGAAAAGAATCAGGAGATAACCCGTTAAAGAAGCAAGAATTGAGAGCAAGAGTGGTAGCAAGCAGAGAAAGAGAGGACGGTTCGGAACCAGCGTTCTCTTTTATTGATTGTCGTGAGAAGAGCAAAGCTGAACGAACACTCGGACGAGAAAGCTGCTGACGCCTTTCTCTTAAACACTTCATATCTTTCTGATGGCATATGCGTGTTAGATCCAAAAGGCATTTATCTGCATGTCTGATGACAATGGTCTATGCTCTTAGGTTATTTAGGGTTAATATCTTGCTTTTTATTACCTCATTTCAGTTTCGAAACGTCTCTCTTTTTAACATGGATGCTGTGAGCTAACGAATGGAGTATCTTGGGTAGTAAAATTTGCCTAAATTCTGTGGCACTCGTCGGACATGAAGGTATATTTTGGTCATCGTTAAATTATTTAGCTGTATGATAATTTAAAGCATGGAACATGATACAGAGTTCACCTGCAGGGTTCTGATAATGGGTGTGTCGAAGATTTACTTGTATTACGAGTCCTGAAGTGGAAATAATGAGTCCACCAACGCGTATAGCGCAGAGAGTGAAGATCTATACTGAAAATTAATTAGTTCCCCTCATGCTCGATACAATACGATATTTTCTGTGAAACTCTTCTCCAAACAATGGTGTTCACGTATGATTTATGAATGAAAAGTTCAAATGCATTGTAAGCAAAGTTGTGCAATTTTTTGCCATGGTAATCTTTAGTTTTTGTAATTAGGTAATGTGCTGCACTCGTATTTTGTAAATCGACTTGATGTAAAACAAAATATTATTATGTGGTAAGATAAATTTTGCTCAAAATCTGCATGTAACGTTGCGCACAAAATGTAATCTAATGAACGAAAGTATTAAAATTGCGAATACACATCAAGCTCTGCGAAAACGAAATTTTGCGATTCAGAAGTCGTGTACGTGAGTCCGGAATTTGACCTGGCAGCGAAGGTCGTTTTTGGCTTGCTTTCTGCACCAAACTAAGCGTCGCAAAGACTTACTCGTGCCGAGGTCTGCTCGGAAGTGCAGTTAATGCACAGGCCGAGGTAATTTTCTCGCCAATGGTACTGCTGGAACACCGTGAACTTTTGGATTGCAGTACCCGCTCGTCAGATTGAGAGCTATAGAGAACTTGCTACGAGCGTTCATGAATAAGATTCATGAGAAGCCTCACGGACATTGATGATTTGAGCGATATTTGAGCTGATGAGGGACTGCTGTCATGAATTAATGCTGCCAAATGAGTGGGGAAGAAGTGCAGGTACATTTTATGGCTTCGTAATTCACATCAACTGGCCCTCGAAATCTAGACCATGGGTCGATTTGTTCGGGTATTCTCGCCTTAAACAATAGTTTTATATAAAATTCTACAGTTTTTAACGAAATGTTGTACCTTTTCAATTCACATTTACAATCATTTGTTCTGGAGATGACACCGAGGATTAATTTGTTCAAAAATTCTAATTTGCGTCACTTGTTATGGAAACCTAGATTCTTTTTCAGTATTTTATTTAACATCGTTTATAATCCACTTGAAAAGACATTTGTTGTTTGATTTTCAAGCAAGCAAAACATTTAGGAAGTTCATCAAATTTTCATGTTACGAGAAACCGAAAGTTGAACTTTACCGCAGCAACATTAATTTGAACGTTGGAAAACGAATTAACATGCAATGCAATGACTAATATCAAATTCGTTCAGTGATAGAGAATTTTTCCTTTCGGTTTCGATGCATTTCTTCCCGAATTCTTCGGGCCAAATCATTAACGTTGTTGGAATTCTCCCCGAACACAACAGTTCATTTTTCTGCCTGGCAGTTGTGTGGCACACACAACTGAATTTAAATAGAAACGCGCCTATTCAGGAACGTTGAAATTTCAATTGTGTTTAAAATGGATGGTCTTTCTCAAGGGCAATCTACTTATGTTATTTTTCTACACATGCTACAGGCATGTAACATGTCTGAAAGCTAACCAAATAATATATTCTGGATGAAGTACTACACTACAGCCTCGTCTTTGATAAAATTTTAGAACGTTGTTTAGAGAATTGCTCAGTTTGAGAGATATTTTCAAGTATGTTTCCTTCACTACATTTCGAAGGGTAGGAAAATAATCTGATTTTTTTCTATCGTTTCTATCAGTGCCAGAGAAATTAAGAAGTTCAATATCTAACTGAAATTAGAGTTAATTTTAGAGATCAATTTTGAAAATAAAAAACATTAAATAGATGTGCCTTCATTTAGTTTCCATGGAGTATTTATAAAAATTTAGTTAGTGACTGTAAGTCGGTCAGCAGCATTTTGAAAATCCTCTCAGTGATCACCGGTGGATCCCTTCCCAGGAAACATGTTAGGATGCACATTTACGGTTCCTATGCAACTAAAAGAGGATAACCCGAAATAATCATAGCAGAATTATCAACTGAAGAAAATTATCATAGTCATACAACAATTGTCATAATTGTCATCAATCATAGCTGAAATATTGGATCTTTTCCAGATAAGCCCCTCCACTAACGCAACACATAAGTTCACCCACTCGTAACTTTCGAAATAATTTACCTATCGACTTCAAATTCCTCTCAAACGAAAGATTTAAACATTCTTTCGTTTGAGAGTGATTTGAAGTCGATAGGTGCATTATTTCGTAGGTTACAAGTTACAAGTGGGTGAACTTGTGTTGCGTCAGTGGCGGGGCTTATCTGGAAAAGATCCGAATTATCGCAACTTGTGGTAGGGGACTGGTGAGAGTTTAGTGGTTACGTCAGCAAATGTTCCTTTCTTTTCTCTTACTTGCATTCGATCTGGTTATGTTAAACAGCTAAGAGGTCGAAAACTCACTTTTTTGTTGGAGAAGCCTTAATTTAAAATTATATTATTTATTTATTTATCCCTTTTCTCTCTCATGAGTGAATTCGACGCACTATTTGAAAAATCATGAATATTTCTATTTTATTGAGCTGAAATATTTTCATTTATACCTAATGTTAAAATTTACATGAATGTTTTGATTTCAACATGAATATATTCTTAATTTTTTATTTTTTATCTTCCCGAATCGCCGGCCCTATTTTACTCTTGTAGCGGGAAATTACAATACGTTGAGGTGTGAGCCAACTGAAGGGATTTTCATAACGATTAATTTAAATATACAACACGTTATTTCCATACTCTATCTTTTTTAGCAATAATATGTGCTATCGTTGGAATGCTAGACCGATGTGTGAATGTGTGTAAATAGAGATGGTGTTCCGCAAGGCCTTCATATCAATGTACCTCGTTTCCATTTTCTAAGCAGTGTTGTAAGTTGGGAAACGTACGGTTGGGTAAACAATGGAAAAAGCTTTTCAACTAATTTCACGTAGCTATTTTAATACCTATAAAATTTCAATGCCAATTAAAGATCTTTATGTTAAGAATTATTGAGCAAGTAATAGTGAAGCTAATTAGATGAACTGAATTATAAATAAGCTGTTTTTTCTTCTGTCTTTTCTTCCTTTTTAAGCAGAACCTAATTTCAGAACTTCAGTGAGAGGAAAAGTGTGAAGAGCAAAACTAATTTGATGTATTAAGCTCACCAATTATTAATTTTTTTTCTCTCGTTTCTTTACTTATGGAGAACTTCATTTTAAAACTTGGGTGTGCAGGGAAGAGCGAAGAGCAAAGCCGATTTAATGAATCAACTTCGTTGGAAATAAAGCGTTTTTCTCACTTGTCAACCATGAATTAATTTGGAAACTTGGGTGTGCAGGGAAGTGCGAGGAGCAGTGGGCCGGAGTGGGCGCAGCACACCCTGGCGGTGGGTGGAGTGGGCCTCCCAAGCAAGACATCAAGCGGGTGCACGCCGCCGAAAGCTTGCAAGGTTGGTCATTATCTTTCTATTATTAAACACGTGTATACGTTGGTAGATAACCTGATTTATGTAAGTTAGTGGAAATAACATGGTTTGTCATTTTCTATCAATCAGAACGCGTAAACGGTCTGCCATTTTTAAATAAAACGGTCTGCCATTTTTTTCCATTATTCACCACGTGCAAATGATGGCAGGCAACCCTACTCGACTAAGTTAGCCGGAATAACACGGTATAAAAAAATTTTTGTATTACATTTTAACGCCCTGTGTGTTGTTTACTGCAGTCCTATTTTCATAAACGATTTAAATTGGGTTCGTGTTCTATCTGTCCTATGTAGCTAGTTATGCCGAGTATTTTTACATGTTCAGCCCCACTTGCCAAGCACCCACCTTTCTTACTCAGCCTTTAACTTGTGATATTCTACGGCTCAAACAATATAAGGTGACATAACAATTGTTGCTATGGGAATACACTCCAAAAGGGGAAAGACATCGACCGTATTTTTGGGTATTAGCGCTCCCAGGAGGGAAATGAGCAGTGCCGAATTAAGAGTTAGGTAGGCCATTTTTCTGCTCAAACAAGACAGGTTATTTTTGTTCCGGACCATCTTTTCCGGTTTACTCCTACCCTGCTCTTCAGCCCCTACTGCTTTCTTCTTCAACTCTTATCTTGTTTTGTGATCTTCCTTTGAACTTATTATTTCTATCCGCATAGATTCTTCATTTTCTTAAATCCATGCTAAATGGGGCCCTAATCCTTCTTATCAATGAAACATCTTCGTTGTGATTAAGGAGGCTTGAGCTAACTCATAAGCTAACCTGATCTATTGCTCAGAGCTTCTGCATAGAAAGTGCATTCCGTTCACAACTTCTAAATCATTGTACTTTTACATTCAGTTTGATGATTTAACCAGTAGTGGGCTTATCATTCTGAGATGTTAGGCCCCCAGCTGCATTATTGCATATGTGTTCTCAAATACTCTTATCCCTCTGGATTTCCGTTTCTAGCTTTGATTTCTGAAAGACTGACACGTGCTTTCCATCTGTCTTGTGTTGATTAGGAAAACTAGTTCTGAACTCTCTCCATGAGAAGGTAATTTATTGAAAATCTTCATCGTGAATAACCTCCGCGTGAGGCAAAATTTATCAGAATCTTTCAATCTTGGATTCAATTTGCGTGGAGAACAAATCTTAACACGTTAACTGCGTTGGGTCTAACTGAAGTTCAATATTCAATTCAAACTGAAAGTCAACTGTAGTAATCAATTTTGCAAATGGCAAACATCAATTGGATCGCACCATCATTCAGCTTTCATAAGTATTTGTAAAAATTGACCTAATGACTGCAGGTATGTCAGCGGCATTATGAAAATCCCCTCAGTGACCACTGGTGGGTTCCTGTGCAGGAAACGAGCTAAAGATGTTATCTGAATTCCCCATGCGTAAATTAAAACTATCAGATGCTTAAATCTTGTGATCCCTTCGTGTGAAGGTCAAATACTAAACATAAGTCCTGAATTTCTCATGTGTGCGGTTCTGGCACGCGTAAATTTTGCCTTTGAATTCTTTTTGTGTGCACTCAAGATTTTCTCAAGTTTAGTTCTGCATTGGCCCCTGCTTGGAGTCACGGTGTCATGGTTTCTAAAAATCAATTAATCCCAGGATATGTTAGATCATATTTGGTATTTGTACACTATGTCGAACTTGCGCTTTAAATTCTTCGATTTATTTTGTTTAAAAGTGATGCTTGATGCTCTTCCTTGAGAACATTAGATGAAAAGTGCACTGTAAATGTCATTATGCAACTAAAAGTTGAACAAAATTAACAGTAATTATATGCCATGAAAATAAGGCTACAGGCACTAAATACGCATGTAAAATCCTAATTCAGCATTTTCTGGAGGAGAACACCTTCTATAATAACTGCGAACAACAACATTACCAAACTTTCCCTTATCAGGTTACCGTACTTAAGTAGCTCCTACCTCATCTTCCATTGAACTCGATGCTGTTTCTATAAGGAACAAAATGATTCGAATGAAGTCGCTCCTACAGTTTCAATTTTTGCACCATAACGGCGCCACAAACCGTGTTCTGGTCACCATGGTTTTGGTCTGGTCACCGTGGCCGAGTGGTTTAGAACGCGCCCTTCAAGAGAAGGTGTCAGCGGTTCGAATCCCGGCACCGCGCGGTGATTTCTCTCCTTTGGAAAAAGAGAAAACTGAAGAACAATTCTCCACTCTACCCAGCAGTCGGAAATGGGTGCCGGCTTGACCGGGGGTAACCGTCCTGGTGTGAGTTGTAAGACTTTCGAAACACCAATGCACAAGATGATATGCATCAAGCTTGACTGCTTGGAATAAAGCATCCTTTTGGCCCACAGGCTGCCACTGTCCCCCCAGCACGCTGGTGTGTGCCGGTCCCGGCGGCAGCTGCCTCTGCATACACGAGCACCAGCGCTGCGACGGCCACTGGGACTGTACATACGGCGACGATGAGAAAGGGTGTACGAGACAGCCTTGTAATGGTCAGTCGAGATAATGTTCCACCTGTTTGGTAAACTACGTGGCCTGTGGAGGTATTGTTCTTCCTATTTCATTGTAAAAATTAAGATTTGTGGTAAATAAATGTTTAGAATGTGTAAATAATCTGACGGGTCAGTGGCGATAATGTTCCTATTCCATTATAAAAACCAGGATCGCTTGTGGTGAATAAATTGTTGAAATTGTGTAAATAATCTGCCGGGTCAGTGAAGATAATGTTCTTCCTATTCCATAAACTGATTGGTTAGGAGAGATATTCTTCTCCCAATTCCATAAACGTCTGTTTAGTGGAGCTGCTGTTCTCTCATTTCATAAACGGCCTAGTGAGTGAAGATGTTCTTCTCCCCACTCCATAAATTGCCTGGTTAGTGGAGCTTTTGTTCTTCTCATTTCATAATCTGCGGGGTCAGTGGAGCTATTTTTCTTTCGTTCCCTTGGGCACTAGTGCATTCATCGGAATTATCGCTCTTAGGGGGAATACCTGAAGTCCCCAACTAAAGGTTAGGCAGGCCACCTTTTTGTTGGAATGGAATTAATTTTTTTTTGTTTCGGGTTATCCTTTTTTCGGTTCCCTGCTGTCCTGTTTTTCAGCACCTACTACATTCTTCTTCAACTTTCATTTAATTTTACGAACTTCTTTCTCAACTTACCTTTTTGTACACTGACAGAGATTCCGCGTTCCCTTAACTTCACACTGAACGATGCCTTCCTCTCTTTTGATCGCCTTACTTGATGTTGGGTGGCTTAAACTACGAGGAATTTCAAATTTAATCTTCCACTTGTGGGCTTTTTTCAATAGCGGTAGGAATATTAGGAGCTGATGCGCGAAAGCGGATTGTCATCCTTTGTAAATTTAACACGTTGACTCCGAAGTGGTACATGTGTGTACCACTAGGTTAATTGCTCATTTACGTACCAGAATATGCAAATAACATTTAAACTATTTTGCTTCCTTTTCGAAATGAATATTAGAGTAAAAGGTAACACATTATCATTCAAGTGTATTCTTTACAAATATCAAAAAGGTTAAAAATGCATTAGAGCAGAAAAGCCGGTTTTTCAAAACGACTTCTTCTAGCCTAACCAAACTGACCGTAAGCAACCGCACAATCGGAGTCAACGTGTGAAGCGACAAATGAACACAATTGTGTCTTCAATAGTCTATTCTGTTTGTGATGAATTTAAATAATGTTCACATTCATGATGCCTTAAACGGAACATGTACGTATTTTTCACAGCCATAGTGTAATTTCACTGAGTCATTTTTATATTTTTCAGTCACGTCATTTTCACGTTGCTTGTAATAATGGAATGACCTATTATTATTAAAAAATTTTCAATTTTAATTTTCATTAGGAATAGACTTGAGGTAGCTGTCCATTTAGTGATTATCATGAATGTCAATTTTACTGAATTGTTATTCGAAAAGTTTTTGTTGAATCTGCGCTAAATTCTATTCTTCACTTCTAGATTTCGAATACTTTTTTAACGGACCAAAACGTTCCTCCATAACTATTTTTGACTGAATATTTCGACCTTGAATACTTTACTGGATGAGAAATTTGAAATTCACCAAGAACGAAACGGCTTTTAAAAGCTACTCTTACTTGCTCAGCTGTATATAGTGTGCTCAATTTACCTCCGTTGACGAATTGAATATTTAGAAAAGTCAATCGATTCTTTTGCATTTATATGAATGATTTAGGAATTTAAATTGAAAATTTTGGTCCTTTTAAGTTTTGGTTATTTTTTAAATTTAAAAAATGAATTTTGCTTATTTTTTGTTTTGTGGTTCTTTTGAAAATTATGGTTCTTTTAACAGCAGAAAACGGTATCACTGTTGTATTGTTTGTGTTACTTAATGTGAGGCGATTTTGATGGCGCATATCGAAGGAAGTGAACGTGAAATTTTGCAGGAGTTAAAGCTTGAGTGAATTTTAATTTTATTGCGTGCGTTTATTTTACACGAGTTACTGAACATTTTGAAAAAAGGTACAATCGAAAAAAAATACAGATAATAATTTACCGAGTTCAACGGATAGATGTAAGTAAATAGATATGTGACGGGAAACGGTTGTTGTCAATGAAATTCTGTGCCTGCTCAGTTTTTCCATGTGCAACATTTTCCTTGAAATCATTTACATTTTTTCAGGAAATCATTTGCAGAAAAATATGTGCTTATGACCATTTTTACACTCGTTCACCTTTTATTCCACCCAGTTCCTCTTTTTCAGCCAATGTAATTTTCACAACCTAATTTCAGAAAAGCTTCACTTTGAGCAATTCTGCCAGCTCAGAGATTTATAAATTAAAATTTCATAGGGCACATTTTTGGGGGGAGTAAATACGGGCAGTTAGCTCCCAGATGGCTACATATATTACTCGCATTCTCATCACCGGTGGATAGGGTGAGATGCTTTGAGATGTTCTGAAATTGAGCTTCTGAAATTGTGCTACAGTAAACGGAAATTGAGCTTTGAAATCAGCGTGCCTGCATGATTCTTGCTTCGGCGTTTTGTAAATGAACAATTTCTAGTTTCTGTGAACTTTCCAGATGGCTTCACGTGCCAAGATGGTCAGTGCCTGATGCACGACAAGGTGTGTGATGGCACGGAACACTGCACTGATGGTTCCGACGAGAGCATGTGCGGTGAGTTCCTATATTTTACAGTCACTCAAAAACTTAAAACAACAGAAAATGTTCTGAATTAAAATTGAAACTAGATTCATAGCCAATTGTCAAAGAGAATGAATAAAATATATTTCAAAGAATTTCGTTTCATGAGATCTAATATTTTAAACTTACTGAATGACTAAAAACAAGAGATCAGATTCTGTATTGATATTAAAATTAGATTCAAAGCGAATTGACAAAGAAAATTTAAAAGTTTTTCAAAATGTTCGTACCAATTAATATAACGGTAAATGTTGATCAATGGTGATACAACAGATCGCTAATAATACTCGTATCTGTATGAAAGGTACATTTCGCATTAGTTTGCCATTCCTAAAAATGCTCCTAAACCATTCCTAAGCTCCTAAACTTAAAAAACATGTTTGCTGCAATATTGCAGTTTATGTTAAACTAATATTACTTTTTTAGTACTGTAGGGTTATTATTCTGTGTACTCTGAATGACGATAGTTGCAAAAGTTGAAGCCGACATGCATTTTTTTATATAATTTCTCATTTGCTTCGCATTTTCATGGTACATGCCGAAATTTAAGAGTGCGCGAGAATGATTTTAAATTTATGTAATTTTGACACCTAGACCAAGTTACCCGGTGGCTAGCTGATAAATGATTAATACAAGCTCCAGATGTGATTTAAGCTACTCTAATGATGGAAACAACTACGCTTACATCATTTCGTACACCCTCTTTAATACTAACCTGTCCAGCCTGCCCCAGGACTTCATGGCGATTCCTTCACAGCTTTGTTTAATTTTGCCAACCCTATGAGTTAACATAACGTGTTTGCGTGCTAATCAGAACTCAGATTACTTCATAGCTCTGCGTAGCTTTAAGAACCCGTAAGTTAAAATAACTTGCATTCCTGCTTATCAGATTACCGAGATCTGAAGTAGCATTTGCGTAATTTTAACGATTCTCTAAGTTAAAATAACGGGCACACCTACCAATCAAAGCACAGATTATTTCGCAGCTTTTCGTTATTTTAACGACCTCCTGAGTCAAAATAACTCGCAAACCTGCCCATCAAATCACAGATTATTTCACAGCTCCGCGTAAATTTAACACCTTTCAAGTTGAAATAACAGACATGCCTGCCAATCAGAGCTCTGATTACTTTACAGCTCCGCGTAATTTTAAGTCCTTTCAAGTTGAAGTAACAGACATGCCTGCCAATCAGAGCTCTGATTACTTTACAGCTCCGCGTAATTTTAAGACCTTTTATGTTAAAATAACCGACAGGCATGCCTGCTAATCAGAGCTCAGATTACTTCACAGCTCCGCGTAATTTTAAGATATTTTAAGTTAAAATAACAGACATGCCTGCCCATCAGAACACCGAGAGCTGAAGCAGCAGTGCGTGCAGCCGGGACAGTTCAACTGCTCAGATGGCGCGTACTGCATCACGGCCAAGTGGCTGTGCGACGGAGACGCGGACTGCAGAGACGGCTCTGATGAAGCCAACTGCAAGTGAGTTGACAGGGATGTCGCCTTCTGTGACCTAGCAGGTTGACAGGAATGTCGCTTTCTGCGGCTATGCGGGTTGACTGGAATGCTTCCTTCTGTGACCTTGCGGGTTGACAGGAATGTTGCCTTCTGTGACCTTGCAAGTGAGTTGACAGGACAGTCGACTTTTATGACAACGCGAGTGAGTTGACAGGAATGTCGCCTTCTGTGACAACGCGAATGAGTTGACAGGACAGTTGCCTTCTGTGCCCTAGCAAGTGAATTGACAGGAATGTCGC
This sequence comes from Platorchestia sp. MABIK, assembly GCA_014220935.1. Classification (NCBI taxonomy): domain Eukaryota; kingdom Metazoa; phylum Arthropoda; class Malacostraca; order Amphipoda; family Talitridae; genus Platorchestia; species Platorchestia sp. MABIK. The sequence continues at coordinate 52,029 of JACJUY010004529.1, read as the reverse complement.
CTTCATAGGAAGTTGACAAAATGCAACTACGGCTGCCTTGGCACTTTGAATCGTCAGTGATGGAATGTTTACTCGAGGTTACGTACTTGTTGTGTGGCAAGCCAGGCAGTTTGTACAAGTTTCTTTTATTTATTGGCTTACTGTTACCTACGAATTATGCTATGGGAGTTGTGTATGCAGCTAGTAAGTTTAAGCGTTCCCAACAATTTGCTTTCGACGAGAATTTTGGGTTACTGTCTACGTGCTAGATGGGTAAATCTCTGCTTAGTATTTCACTGGGGTTGTCACCATCGGTGTTTCTTTTCGTGAGTGTATGTACAATTGCATCGTACACAATGCTAGGATGCGCATGCATTGCTTTCTAAGAACATATGAGTATTGTCAAAAATAATTAGCAACTGAATAAAAATAGGACTAATATTTTCATACGTATATCGCTGGTATCCTGCGGAGACGTATAACCTTCAAGAGGCAAAAGAAGTAAACTGTCGGAGAATAATACATTTGAAAGCCTCACTTCCTGTGCTATATTGGCGACTTAAGCGATATGAGGTCCCACCTGGCCAGTCATGAGAAATCCTTTTGTACTGTTTTTTTTTGCCAAACTTGAGAAATCAGGCGTGTTATTTCATAGTGTTGAAATAACTAAATAAATAAATAAATAGCTTTTTTCTACGCATTCTCGTCTTGCCGTATTCATTTTTTTATGATTATTGTCATAATCACGCTGTATATGTCCTGAGTTAGCATTCTAATTCATATCAGTTGTAAGTTGAAAAACGTTTAGTTTTAATAGCAAAAAGGTGAAAAATGGCATGGCCAGAACGAGAAAATCCGTGTAGGACAACGATGTTCGTGTATCTGTTAAGTTTGCGGTAAAATTATATAAAATGTTTTCTGAGGGGCTATATAATTGTTAAGCAACATTTACATCATGAATGAACATGTTCCATGATTTTTTTAATGCCAGATGAGACCAAAACCAAGAAATATGTCAATGCCTCATTTTCTCGCTGAGTAACATATCGTTTGAGGGTGAGAAGATCATGTTGGGATATTTAGTTAAAGTGGCGTCTGTTTTGTATCCATGAATAAGTTGTACCCTCAGAAGAAGCAAGCCAGTCAAGCTGTGTTCTCCTGACTAAGAAATTGTAAACTCCGTATGGATGACCTTAATTAAAAGAGAAACAACTATGGTACCTTTGAGAAATGGATCTACTTTGGAAAAACGTATGGTCCAGAGCTGAAGGTTAAGTATGCCTTCGTGGAGTTTAATAATATGAGTTTTTTGTTCTGTTCCGAACCATCCATATTTTGGTTCACAACTTAATTTTTCAGCCTCTAATACTTTTTCAACTTCTATGATGTTTCATTTACTTCTTTCAATTTTGATGTTTTAATGCGCAGAGTTTTGGGACACGAGTGCATAGATTACCCATTCTTTTAATTCCAAAATAAAAGATGCCTTCCTCCTTTCTTTACTGGAAACACTTTTGCTGAGGCAAAAGAAACCTGAACTAATTCGTAAACTAATCCGCGAGCAAATGGTTATTAAAACTGCTTTAATTAAGAACTGCGTTCAATACATTTTGCGCCAAAATTCCCATTAAAAATATGGTTCAGCGATTTGATTTATTTCAGGAAACGAAGAGTAAATAATATGGTGACAGTATTATACATTTTAAAAATGATGTAATTTCTCTGAAAACGAGGAAAATTCGGTAAATAAACTCTACGGAATTTACGACTAACATTTAAGTATCTATCCTTCATGCTGAAAAAAAATTGATAACTCTACGGAGTTTTGTCCCAACATTTAACTAACTCTGTCTGCCGAGTGTCAGGATCATTCGTGTGTGAATTATCTTTGAGTAACATATTCGTCCGGTGTTGCATATTGCATTCAGTACGTCAGTGTACCATTCATAGAGTAGCATAGAATATAACGTAGAACATTCCTCTTTTCCTAAGTAATTTTGTGTTTGTCTGTGATGGTGAAAGTGAGGATTTTCAGTTTTGCCGTAATGCGTGCGACGTATTTTCAAGTTGACAATTACTTTGTACAAAATTACTGTGAAAATGACTTGTAACTGATCCATAAGGGTATGAGGATATCACAGGATTTAATCAATAATAAATTGCTTTTCAGGAATCTTCCCACAGATTTTTACTGCTTGAAGCCAACGCAAAATATTGGTACTAAACTGTTGTAAATTGAGTATTATCGCTCCATTTAGATGAGGGAGAAAAATGTCGAGTTAAAGTATTTACAAATATATAAACAAAGCAACTCCTTATTCATTATCAAGTTAAAGTCACTTAGCATTCACCATGTTTGTTGGTTCAAAAAAAATTAAAGTTCTTTGGAACGCAGAGACATGTAAAAACCAAATTCTTCGAAATTGACTTAATAACGCGTTGCTTCATGGTTGGCATTTCGTACAGGCTACAGTATCGTTACAGCTAAAATTAGGCTGAAAGATTCGCTTTTCTTTTCATTTTCAGCAAATGTGTTCCAAACCTATTCCTCACACGCCGTGTCGTGTTCCGTGTTAATAGCGGGTTCCGTGTTAATAGCGGGTTCCGTGTTAATAACGGGTTCCGTGTTAATAACGGGTTCCGTGTTAATAACGGGTTCCGTGTTAATAACGGGTTCCGTGTTAATAACGGGTTCCGTGTTAATAACGGGTTCCGTGTTAATAACAGGTTCCGTGTTAATAACGTGTTCCGTGTTAATTACGTGTTCCGTTATGTTTGGTATTTCGTGTAAGCTATGGTTTTGTTAGAGCAAAAATTAGGGTGAAACATTCCCAGTACATTTCATTTTCAGCAAATGTGATCCGAATCTGTTCTTCACGTGCCGTGACGGGAACTGTATCGAATGGTCGTGGGTGTGCGACTCCACGCCGCACTGCCCTGACGGCTCTGACGAGAACACCTGCCGTGAGTATACACAAATGAGAAGTGAAGAATGAAATATAAAAGAAACGATGAGTGAAGGATGATTTTGAATCAGAAATGAAGAGTGATGAATGAAATATAATAAGAAATGATAAATGAAGGATGAAATCGAATATGAAATGTAGATTGAAGAATGAAATTGAATAAAAAATGAATGAAGAATGAAATACAATGAGAAATGTAGAGTGAAGAGTGATTAGAAATGAAGAGTGACGAATGAAATCGAATAAGTGAACACGTAGAATCGTTAGATGTCAAAACAAATTAGTTGCTCTGCGTTGATGCTATTTTGCTGGGAAACTTGCAAAGTTTGAGAAGGAAGTATATTATGCTTTCTCTTTCTCTTGTGATAGACCAAAGCTATTGTAATTTAACAGTTATACTTGGCTATCTCTCTCTCTCTTGTGGCAAACTAATGCCGTTGTAATTTCACAGTATTATTTTGCTTTCTCTTTCTCTTGCGACTCACTAAAGCTGTTATAATCCAGCCGTTTTGTGGTGCTTTAGAAATTTATGCATGTGTTTTGCAGCCGACGAGCGCAAGTCCGCGCTCAAAATTGTGAATGTATGAGAAAAGTTGTAAGGAAATGAGTGGCACATTTTCATAAATATAACTCGTTCATGATGTGTCAAATGTGATAGCAAACGTTTGTGCACTATCTTGTGAATTGTATTCATCTTGAGAAGGAATGCGGTTTCAATTCTAAACGTTTTCTATGCTGGTTTTGTTGGGTTAAATTTTGTATTTCAAATTTAATTACCCGACAGTAAATTTGAATTCCGAAACATCGCAAAAAAAGTATTGTTGTTGTGTTCATTTAACGATCAGTTTGAAGTGAGCAGCTTTCGCTCAGTTCTTTTTTGCATCCATTAACGAACATTTAACAAGGAAGTTCACTCAAAGTTGTCCATTTTATCTGCGAATCAAAAAATTTCCATAATTCCTCCAATAAAAACGTTAGCATGTAACCTGTTATAATGAAATAATTCATGGCTTAAAAAGGGGGAAATTTTATTTGAACTTAATTTTAAACCATTATTTAGAAATCCCTATTGTTAGGTACATATGTAAATCTTGAGATTTGACAAAAAATATTTATTTTGAGAAAGTTATGTGTCAAAGTTTGACACAGAATAGTGAGATGGTTAATTTATATTAAATCGATTTTAAGAAAATGAGATAGAAAATTGAATGATTCCACTAGAATACTTCTTTCCGGAGAAAAATGGATCAATGAATAAAAGAAACCGCAAAATCTACCGTAACACAATACTCAAAAAGACAGCTCGGATATTAACTAACCTTATACGATATTACCGACCTAGTTTTTAACTAAGCTTACAATTCTTACTCGATTACTACAAGCGCATTCTCATGTATAGCGCTACCGTTTGTAACGCGCAACACAGAATATTCAAAATGACAGTTCGGACATCAGTAAACTTTATTCGATATTTCCGACCTAGTTCTCAACTAAACGTACAATTTGGGCTCGATCCCTTCAAGAACAATACCATGTCTAATGTTACCATACTGTAGCGTGCTGTATAACCCAGTTAATTTTGTTCGATATTGCCGATCGAGTTTTCAACTAAGCATACAATTCGGGCTCGATCTCTTCAAGGGCAATACCATGACTAACGTTACCACACTGTAACGTGCTGTTTAACCCATACAGACAGTGTCAGTACGCCAGTGTGCGCGACGGGGGAGCGTCCGTGTGGGTCGTCGGGCCCGTGTTTGGAGGAACGCTTCTGGTGCGACGGTCGCAACGACTGCGGGGACTGGCTGGACGAGGCGCTCTGTGCCAACACCTCCTACTGCGCCGCTGACCACTTCAAGTGAGCCGAAACTAGCCTTTGCTGCTGGTGTGATGCAAATGACCTTAAAATAGAGTGAAGTGAGCATTCACGAACTCTGTTTGAGCTCTCCTGACCATAAAGGAGAGCGAGGTGAACATTGAGAAACTTTCTATGAGCACAAATGACCTTAAAACGGAGCTAGGTGAGCATTTAGGAACCCGCCGAGAGCTCTCCTAACCGTAGAGCAGAGCTAGGGGAGCACTTAGCAGCTCTTTGTGAGCACAAATGACTATAAAGCAGAACTAGGTGAGCATTTAGGAAGTCTCTGTGAGCTCAAACGACCTTTAAGTAAATCTAGGCTTGTATTCATGAACTCTATGCGAGCACAAATGACCCTGAAGCAGAACTAAGTTAGTAGCTTAGTAACTAAGTATATGACTCCTTTGTGAGCAAAAATGACTCTAAAGCAGAACTTTAGAAGAGCACTGGTGGACCTAGATCCTAAATTTTCCCTTACTAATCCTAATCCTAATTTTTTCCCTTAATTTTTTTTCCAAAATCTTAATTTTTTTTCCCGTGCAGGTGCGGCAACAAGGAGTGCATCCAAAACGCGTGGGTGTGTGACGGCAGCCCTGACTGCCTCGGAGGAGAAGATGAGGCAAACTGCACAGTACATGACAACTTCCAGCCTCATGTGAGTCCTCAACGACCACCGTAATGAGCGGAAATTCGTTTTTTGGTGTCCAATTGCTACGGTTAAAGCTTGCCTTCTGTTCAGTATTGTGTGTGTTTCTGTTGGAAGAAATTTTGAGACCTCTCATTCAAATAGACTTGAGAATTTGAGACTGTTACTTGTTTTGTTTGGTATTTTGAGAGTTGAAGAAATTACTCATCATTCATATTGTTATGAAACTCGTACACATAATTCTTATGCGTATAGTTCCTAAATAACTTAAATAATGAGTAAGGAGGTGTAACACATATTCCTTCCGTATATGATAGCAAATCTCATACATGATGATAAGTCTTACGTTAAATTTTCTATGTCAATTATCTTACCTAGAAATTCCCGTTGTGTGTTGATTTATATATTTATTTGCATATTTGTGTGGTGTCCGCTTCTTAAGAAACATAGGATGTCTGAGTTTGCGTTATCATTGATACAAAATTCCTCAGTATAATATTAAAAGATGGAGTTACCATGCATTGATTTGTTTGACATTTTATCAGGATAGGTTCGTTTAGGATAGGTTTGGTTAGATTAGGATATGATAGGTTAGCATAGGTTAGGTTATATTGACAGAATTTTTTAGCGGGTCCACCGAGCTTAACGATGTCATTGTCCGAGGAATTTCCGCGGGTCCTGCTACTACCGAACAATGCCTTTGGTTTATTTGTTTGGAGTCCGCTTCTTCTAGTACTCTGTCATGCTCATAAAGATAACCATAATGACCGTATCTGTGAAACGAGTTTCACCTGTGCACAAGTACAATAATATTTTTTTTATCACGGGTAGTGTTAGGACAGATGTACTTGTTAGTCATCCGCGTGTGGAAAGTTTATTCAAGAAAGGTATTGTAATCCCGTCATTTTTGGCGGGCTAGAATTATTTCTTTCATGCAAAGCTCGAATCTTTACTAATTCCAATCTAATAATTGGATATTTTAGTGTTCTGACGACGCTTTAATTCATGAGCAGTTTTCAGTGAAAAAATGCCAACAATGTTGATCGAATATTTTCGTTCATGCTAAGGATATTAAAGTGATTCATATCCTTAACTCTGCGTGAAACAAATTATTGCCAAGCCATTAAGTTAGAACTGCAAGATATGCCTAATCAGAAACATTACATGCCCCTCCTCACGTTTAAAATACTTTAAATTGCAGATGGAAAACTGTCCGGAAGACCACATCATGTGTCTCTCGAAATGCGTTCCTCCTGAGCACCGTTGCGATCGAAAGTCCGACTGCCTGCTGGGCGAAGACGAGTTTGGATGCACGTCTTTTACGTGCCCGCCCAACAGTTTCAAGTGCAACTCCACCGCAGACTGTCTCGAGATGAACCGTGTGTGTGATGGGAGGCAAGACTGCCTTCACGGAGAAGGTAAAACCAACTTCTGATGTTTTGAGAAGTTATTGAAACCGGAACTCTTAGGATTTGATTTTCGTAGAGGTTTTAGACGTTTTACAGTAAAAAGGGGAAGCAATTAAAATAGTGACTTGACCTATTTGTTACAATTTTCAAAGAGGTTTGAGGAGTTTTGCAGCAATAAGAGAAGCTGTTATAATCATGACCTATTTATTAAAATTTGCATAGTGTTTGAGGAATTTTACAGCAATGAAAGGAAGCTGTCAATATCAAGACCTAATTCTTAAAAATAAAGTTGTAGTTTAATAGTCTTGCACGAAAAAAGAAAAGCTATTGAATTTTTGACCTACATGAGAGTAATTCCTTAGAGGTTATAGCAAAAGAGTGGAAGTTTTGGACCGATTCTGGAGAAAAATTTGTAGCTTATTGGTTCTGTGATGCAGAAAATTTTAAGATTTTTCTTGGCTCAATTAACTTTACTTAAAGTTTCATTTTGAAGATCATCTGCAACAGGTTGCTTTATTGAAATTTCCAAGATTTTAATTGTTTTGAAATAAACTTTGTTAGAATAATTGGCTACGGCACTGAAGCTAAACTAGTCACTACGTTATGTAAATGCGCAAAATTAGAAATTGATTCCGTTTTTTTTTTCGCACATCACCAGGTGGAAAAATACAGTGAGCTTGACTAATATTGTTTATTCAGCCCACTAGATAAATATTTAATTGGAAGACGTTCAAATTTTAATTGAAAATTTAAAATTGAGTATTTGATAACAAAAAGCACGTGGAATAACCAAGCAGACACAAGATCTTTAACTGCAGGCTGTACTTCTACGACGACATGAATGGAAACAATTCAATTAGGAAGTATATATCAATCACCCCTTTTTAGTTTAATTAGATGTAATTTAACAGTAGAGAAACCGTTTCCTAAAAAAAATTTCAAATTAAATTATTTAAATTGTAATTAAACGGTGGAAGAACTGCTTATCAATCAACCACTTATGATTTAACTAATTGTAATTTAACTGTAGAGAAAAAGTTTACCGATCATCACTTTATGACTGAATTAATGGTGACTTACCAGTAGAAGATCTGCTCACCAATCAACCCCTTATAATTTAATTAACATCAATTTAATGGTGGAGGAACTGTTCATCAATCAACCTCTTATAATATTACCAACTGTAATTTAATGATAGTGGAACGTTTTATCAATGATCTCCAAATAACTTAAATAATTAGTAATTTACCGATAGAAGGACTGTTCATCAACCAACCCCATATAATATAACTACCAGCAATTTAACGATAGAGGAACTGTTCATCAACCAACCCCTTATAATATAACTACCAGCAATTTAACGATAGAAGAACTGTTCATCAACCAACCCCTTATAATATAACTACCAGCAATTTAACGATAGAGGAACTGTTCATCAACCAACCCCTTATAATATAACTACCAGCAATTTAACGATAGAAGAACTGTTCATCAACCAACCCCTTACAATATAACTACCAGCAATTTAACGATAGAGAAACTGTTCATTAACCAACCCCATATAATTCAAACAATAGCAATGAAGCGCCAGAAGAAGGCATAAACACGAGCGTGTCTTCATGCAGACGAGCGTAACTGCGAGCCGGTGTCCTGCGCATCGCTGTCATGTTCGGACAACTGCGGTCTGGACCCGGCCGGCGGTGCGCGATGCCTCTGCCGACGTGGCTACTCGCTCACCAGGGACAACCGCACGTGAGTGTTCCCGCTATTGGCTGGCGAGCTCGGTGGAGTAGTTATAATGATGGTAATAGTAGCAATAGTGAGTGTTTCCCGCTGTTAGCTGGTGACCCAGGTTGAAAGGCGACCACACACAAGAATAAAAACAATTATTATAGTGATAATGAGTGTTCCCCGCTGTTAGCGGGCGACCTCGGTGGAAAGCGACCACTTGCAATAATAATAACAGTGAGTGTTCCCTGCTGTTAGCTGGCAGCCCCGGTGGAAAAGCCACCACAAACAACAATAATAATAATAACAGTGAGTGTTCCCTGCTTTTAGCTGGCGACCCCAGTAGAAAAGCGACCATAAATAACAATAATAATAATAATAATAATAATAATAGTAGTGAGTGTTCTCCGCTGTTAGCTGGCGACCTCAGTAGGGTTGTTGTTTTCTTGATTGAATTCGGGATTACTGTTTTTTCATTAAATTTTGGATTGCTGCTTTCATGGTGAAATTCTAGATTGTTGTTTTCTTGGCTGACATCTGGATTGATTTTTCTATTGGATCAATTTTAGATTATTGTTTGTTTGGTTGGCTTCTAGGTAGTTGTTTTCTTGGTTGGCTCCTACTAGTTGTTCTCCTGGTTGGCTTCTGGGTAGTTGTTTGATTGGTTTTACTTTTTATGGCTGTTTTTTCGGTTGACTTCTAGATTGCTGTTTTATTGGATCAAAATTTGAATTGTTTTTTCTTGGTTGACTTCTAGATAGTTAATTTCATGGTTGACTTCTAGATAGCCGTTTTCTTTGGTTTTTGTAATTTTTTTTTTGTCTCAAGATTGTTTTCCTTCACTTTGTTGATCCCAAAATTGTTCTCCTGAACTTGGTTAACGTAAAATCATTTTCCTTAACTTGTTTAAACTTAAAACTATTTTCCTTTTTTTTGGTTGATCTGTAGATTCTTGTTATTTTCTTAGTCAATCTCAAGATTGATTTCCTTTCTTGTTTGATTGCAGGCGTGCCGTCCTCTTTAGTTTCAATGGATATATTTCCGTTCCAGTATAAAATGATAATTATTCTACGACAACGAATAGGAATCGTTTTAGACGCAAAGAAGTCCCAGAAAAAAAGTTTTCATCACATTTTCATTTCCTGTCATCGTAAAATGAAACGTTTCGAATTTTCTATCCGATCGCAGTTTCAATTTACAAATTCAATTTTAACAACATATTATGTGCGTGCTTTAGATAGAATTTTAGTTCATATGATGTACGAGCAACTTATGACTACGCAGTTCTATTTAAAAATTTTATTTTATATCACAAATTTGAGTTTCCACTCATAATCTGTAACATGTTTCTAAATGTTTCAACTCAGGATGGTTTTCGATTTTTGTCTGGAAATCTTTGAAGTCTTTATTTTTGAGGCTTCACTGTTTCTTAATGCACCATCACTTTACTATCGGACTTCTCTCGTGCTAAATGCACCAGCTCTTCTTTTTCGAACTTCTCTATTTTCTGAACGTAATTTCGTTTTATTTCGGTGATTTCAATTCCGAACACACGAACTCTTCTTTTTTCCAGCGTCTTTCGTTAAGAGACACCAGCTCTTTATTTTGGTGGCTCCTTAGTTTCTTGATGCTCGAGGTGTTCATTCATCACATTTTCCACGAAAAATTTTTCCACAAAAACGTTTTCCACGAAAAAGTTTTCCACGAGAAAGCTTTCCACTGTCGAGTTCGCTGCACCAACAAGCTGATCCTGCCCCATGCAGCGCAGGATGATGCAGCGAATGAACTGCACCAGCTGGGGTGCAAAAATAAAAAAATTAGCAAACAAACACATAAAAATTTTTAGCTCTGGTTTGCCTGAGGGTAACGTAATGTTTTTAGTTCAGATCTTCTCGCCAAATAACGTCCAATTCATTTTTTAAACTAAGATAAAAAGTCTGGTGAGGTTAGTAATGTGTCCACTCGTGTATGATATTTTATAAGGGAAAATCACTAAACCCAAATTTTCTATTTCATCATCGGCAAACGCCAGCAAAGTATATTTTGCTGTTACATGCTCACTCTTTACTGTTTAAGGTAAATATGCAGTAAGCAGTAACATAGCATTAAGAGTACCAGTGAGTGCTCACTCTTTTCACAAAAACAATTATTCGGGTAGTTACTTCCAAAATTATTATCTTCTAAACTTGAAAAAAATCAGTTACATATTCAAATACTATTTCCTTTCGTAACCGTTTTGTGCATGGAAGTTTCTAATGCCCACTCTTTATTGAAACCCCGCTTTATTATAAGCCAAGGTGTTATTGTGCTTACTGCTTTAGAGCCCACGCCCACATGAAAATCCATTTTTTGTACGAAACATACAATTCACAAAGTTTTTGTTTTCAAAACGAAACTCCTATATTTGACAGACTAACAATGGATTAATTTCAAGTATTTTGTATGTCGAACCTCTTTTTAATTCACGATCAACGACATTAAAATCTGGAACTCAAAGAGCTCTCAATGTTTCCTCGGACTATTTATTTCATCTCCTATAACCGTGTCAAATTTTAAAGTTTCATCGACCCTGATTTCGCTTCTCCCGAATTAAATTTTTCTTTAATGCCCGAATTTGAAACACTCTGTAGTGTAACATAATGCCCGATCCTTTTGGTACACTTACATCAAATTCATCAGTAACTTCGCAACGTTCGAGAGCGAGCTTGGCTATTTCCTCAATTTCTAATTCTTCAACGCTGCTCCGAATCTTGGCCTTTATAGCTGCCGCGGTGTAGTTGAATGTCCGATTGTAATGCACCTGTGAAAGTACGTTTGCATTTTAAGGCTCATAAATGAACGGGTCGAAGCTCTTAAAATTGCGCTAAGGTATCAAGTTTATTTTGAGTTTGATTCTCCAAGCTTTCACTCAATTTTATTTTATATGTTGTAACGTGCGCTACAATTGGCAACACTGGTCTCAACTGTAATGATTCAAAATTCGCAATTAGGTATGGATGGTAGATGAAATTCAGCTCATCCTAAAATGAATTTTTTGCCGGTGCTTCGATGATTTTTAGCCGCGCAGGTACAGTTTCTGCATTGGGCGGCTATAATGATTGATGTTCCAGTGAAACAAGTTAGCTCGAGAACTTACTATCATTTTCCCGAGTTCGATGCAAGGCTCGACATTGCTGAAACTCTTCGGCCGAGGTGTGGTGAACCCTATATCTGACAGTTCTGACGAGACAATGATGGTTAGCATAATGATAATTCAAATACTCCATAATTCATATCAAATAATGCAATATAATACATAAAAGAATTATATGAACTGTTAAAAATGATAGCACAAGATTAAAAGTTTCTCTTGCTGTAGCTTGATTTACATAAAAAGAAATACTCGAAAGTACGTGAAGCTATAGAATTAATTTCAAATATATTGTGCAGCACAAAAAGTGCACCTAGATCCATCAAGTCGACGTATGCCTCGTCGTAACTTTCCGTGGTAGTTTCAGTTGATGTCACCAAGCGTTCGTAGCCCGCGCATCTCACAGCAACGCAGCGCAGGAATTCTGTAATTCGCTGAAAAAAACGTACAAGAAAATAAATGTCACTGAAGTTGACAAATGAAAACCCAGAGCAGAGAAGCCGATCGATAGAGTGCATTTCAAAATGGCTCATTATCACTTCCGCAGCTAAATGTTTATATTCGCTCTCTACTGATATTGGCTCTAACTAATGATATTGACTCCCTACCTATACTCTAACTAGACTCTAACTATGATGATATCGGCTCTCTAACTAATGATATTGACTCTCTAGCTAACGATTTTGGCTCTCTAGCTAATGATAATGGCTCTCTAACAAATGACATTGGCTCTCAAATCAATGATATTGACTCTAATGATATTGACTTTCTTACTAATGATATTGGCTTTCTAACTATTGACATTGGCTCTCACTCACTTCGAATTCGTAATTAAATTCGCACTGCTTGACGGCGATTTTGATGTCCGCCTCAACATCTGATCCTTCTGCCCTGCTTACGACCTTCTCTCTCACTGCGTCTGCGTCGAATGTTCCATTGGGCATCAGCTACAAAGGGATACGACATTGTTTATCAAGTGTCAAAAAATATGTCGTTGAGCATGAACGCCTGAAAGATATGTCGTTGGGCATCAACTACAAAAAGATATGTCATTGGGCAATAGCTGCATAAAGAAATGTCATTGGACACCAACTGTAAAAAGCTTTGTCATCGGACATCAACTGCAAAAAGAAATGTCATAAGGCATCAATTTCAAAAAGATATGTCATTGGACATCAACTGCAAAAAGAAATGTCATAAGGCATCAACGTCAAAAAGAAATGTCATTGGACATCAACTGCAAAGATATGTCATTGGACATCAAATGCAGAATGATATGTCATTGGACATCAACTGCAAAGATTTGTCATTGGACATCGACTGCAGAAAGATATGTCATTGCGCAATAGATGCAAAAAAACATGTCATCGTAATAGTTTTGTCTCCTAGGGGCCGTCACCAAAAACAAGTTCCATTTCCACTTATCGTAGTGTTCCAATTTTATTCTTAGATCGTTACACGTAGAAATAGCTTTTATTATTCGTCTTGTTTTTCGTTCTATTTTCTTGGATCGTGACTTATGGAAAGTTTTATTTATGTTGTCTTGTTTTTTGTTCGATCGTCTTGGATCGTGACTTATGAAGATTTCATTTATATTGCCTTGTTTTTTGTTCCATCATTTTGGACCCTGACGCGTAACGAATCTCACTGCAGTTTGTCAAGGTGTTTTTCTATTTTCTTGCACCATGACCAGAAACAAGTTGATAATGCGGATTCGGACTTCAATTTGAACACTAACGTCATCATGACAGCAAATTTTAACATATTTAAAACGCAATTAATTTATTACACCTTAGCCAATAAGCAAGATATGTTTTAAAAAAATATCAGAGGTATAAGTCTTCTTCAAATTATTATATTACTTCGAATGAATTATAAACAGCCTGCAGGAGTATTCAAATAGCAACAATAAGGAACATATAAATCCTGGACCCTACCCAGCAGCTTTCTCTTAATTTAAATTAAGTCACTCAATGTCATTCAAATTTGCATACGGAAGATGGATCATCTACAAACTAAGCATAATTTAAAGGCTATGGAGGCTTGAACTAGCATCTGATCTAATCTGCATCGAGTTGAGAGTTGACAAAATAATTAATTAAAACTGCATTCCTACTTCAACCACATGGCCTGTGGAAATTTGACATGAGGTGGGGATAAATGATCTTACGAAGCCCTGTTGGAGCTCGATGCAGCTTTTGATGTCGCTGGCTACGTCAGAGCGGTGGGCGGCGAAGAGAATATCAGCCAGCCCTGACGGAGGCGCTCGTCTCATCTCTTCTGCGTCCGCGTCCGAGTTTTCTGCAAAATTGGGTCCAAATTATGAAAAGTGAAAAAAATATTACGTTCTAAGACACCGCACACCGTATTTCCTGAGCATTTTGATTTGCGATATGTTAGTGCAAAAAAGGTAAAAAAGATTCCGGCCTTGTACACCGTACACTGTTTTTCTCGAGCGTTTTGGATTTACAAGTTAGCAAAAAAAGGTAGAAAAGATTCCAGTCTTAGACATCGTACACGGCTCATCTGCAAAGATATTTCCTGAGTGCTTCTTGATTTAAGATAAATTAGCAAAAAAATGTTCTCATCTTCTACATTTACTTTTACTTGATGGAATTACAACAATTATCCAGAACGAGGTATTTTCTGCTAAAACTTATTATTCCCACTACGATATAGGAATTGGCTTTTAGTATATTTCAAGCACGATACGTGAATTAGCGTCTATAATTTAATAAAAATAGATAAGATTAGATTAGATGCTAGTTGAAGCCTCCCTAATCGCAGAAAAAACATTCCAAAGAGAGGAAGTCTATATTTCCTGCAGCATTTTGACTTTACATCAAGCTAAGGTCACATTTTAATATGACGTACAAATCCACTGACAGCACCTTCAGATATCCGGGCTAGTATTCCCTCGATGCCGCCGTGCTGTCCAATGCACCGCTCCTGGATGAGGGCGAGTTGTTCTTTCTCCTCAGCGGTCGCCTCTAAAGCCTTCCCGCAGCGGTAGAACGTCAGCCGTAGAGCCGGGCTTCCTTCTGCACGCAGTCATGTACTTCCATTGCGCGATCAATGAAGAACTTAGGCTTTGAATGAATTAACACTTTGACTGTGACGTGAGCCACCGGTGGTACACGGAGGGAATTTTCGTACTGCTGCTGACTGACCAGGAGTAATAAATTCAATTTCCATAAACACACTATCAAAACCAAATGAAGGCACGATCCAGTTAATGTTCACTATTTTTTGCACTGCCAACTACAATTGGCATTAAATTGGAATTGAACTTTGAACTTCAGTTTTGCTCTCTGCAGTCAAAGTGCTAAAACATGTTTGTATATATTAAACATGGTTGTATCAGGTAGACTTTCTTCTGCGCGCAGTCACCTACTGACGTTGCATGATCAATGAAGAACTTAGGCTCTGAATGAATTAAAACATGTATGAAATGAATATATATCATGAGTGCTTTCCTCTGCGTGTAGTCCCGTTCTTGCATTGTATGGTCTATTAAGAACTTAAACTCTTAATGATTAAAAACACAGATGAGTATTGAGTTATCAGTTTCAGCTACATATGAACAGATACTATTGTTAAAACTCTTTAAAATCCTATGCACGTGAATGTCTCCCACTACAAGTATCAAAATCTGACGGGCAGTCACACGTGACTCCTCAGGCTATGCTAGGTTCGATCCCCATGTTTGTTCTACGTACTGTAATTTGAAATATTCTCAGGTATCATGATTTCAGAAACTCTCCGGTAGGCGGGGGTGAATAGGAAATGGAAAACTGAGGCCCCAAGACGAAGAAACTTGAATAATATCTTACCCAAATATTTGGGCAAAAGTGCTCGCGTACTAAAAATTGTATGTTTTTATGTTGAATACCTTATTAATGCTAACATACAGTAGTATTAAATTTGAAGTAACGATATAAATCATCGTATTTCAAAAACATGAGTAACTCAACATGAAATTAAATTTTGCTCTAGTTTCAAAGTATTCTCTATACTTGGTCTCCATATCGCCGATGTAAACTTCAATTCATTACAAAAGTATATGAACCAGACTAATTTACACGTTGTATTTGTCACTTCATTGAAATGAAAACAAAAATTTCGTCCAAGCAGTATATGTAGAAAAATTTTCTTAGGCATGTAATTTAAGTGCGCATAGAGTATCTGTAATGAATACTTCACTTCTCTGATTGATGCTCTTGAATTATGAGGTATCACATGGAACCCCTCAGGGGGAAACAACTATTGTATCCATGGGAATTGGCGCTCCCAGGGGGAAAATGTAAGGTCCTTAGCTGAGAGTTAGGTAGACCTTCTTTTTGTTGAATGAAATGCATTTTTTGTTTGTTTTGTTAAGGACCATCTTTTTCCAGTTCACAGCTGTCCTTCTGTTTTCGGTCACAGCTGTCCTCTTTAAAAGTCTTTCTTGTGGTTAAGGGAGGCCAAAACTAATTAATAAAAAATCAGTCAACCCATGGAATACTGAATTACTTTGTGAAAATTCTACAACTGTCGAATTCATTCACACGATGTATAAAGTGCAGCTTATACCAAAAAATACCACAAAATGTTCAGATTACGTAAAATGTTCAATTTATGAGACTTGATGTATTTACGAACGAATCCTCAATCCCGTATTATACTCGAAAAAAGTCGCACGCTGAAAAATCAAACCAAACCCATTATATTGTGTTCTTTATTAAATTGTTCATAAGTGGGCTGAAATTAATAACTTGTTTACAAGGTGCCTGAATTCACATTCATGAGATACCCTTACACATGTTGATCATGACTGCTACCTCAACTGGAAGACGATTGCATGTAAAGATAGGAAAACTAGATCTTCCACAACTGACTTATTTTTTTTAATTGCGTCAAATTTAAAAAATAGATAAATAGTGCAAACTTGAAGTTGGAATACAAGTTTCATACAAGTTTCATAACACCAAACAGGATGAAAATCCCGATTGGAATATCCAAAAAATTAAACTCGTTAATTCGTGAACGCGCAGGTAAGGGTAGGGTCACGGTAGAGGAAACAAGGTAGGGACATTTCTATGGGTGAAAATACACCTCCTCTTATTCGGCTAGCCAATAGAAAGGCTTTATTTCAAACAAACTTTATGACATCATCAAAACGCCATATCGGTATGCCAATAGTGGAGCCAGATTTTTGGGTAGCAGTGCTACCAGATGCAACATGAGCGCTGCTATTAGTTCGTTGCCGTGACGACAGCAAAACCACACCGTCAACGAAAAAAAGACTGGTTTGAATCAACCTTGTTTCCTCTACCGTGGGTAGGGTGCTACCCCTACCCCGCACGAGGTAAAGCTATTGCATCTGTAGGAAAGGGGAGGAAGCGAGGTCCCGAGCCGAAGCTTAGGTCGGCCCTCCGTTTATTGAAATAGAATAATTATTTCAGAACCTATTGGTTTTTTCAATCTTTAGCTTGTTTCATTGACTTATTTCAAACCTGCCGTTTCGAAGTTCGGGGAATCCAATGTGGGAAACACTTGTGCACAGATTCCTGGTTTCCTAAGTCCTTACCAAATGATACTATGCTTTTCCCTCATTTGTGAACGCTTTTGTTATGATCAGGAAGGTGCGAACTAATTTGTTATATAACCTCACAGGGTGTTACACTTACCTATTATTTCCATCAAGGTAATATTTCTAGCTTCACTGTCCATGAAAATCATCAGAAGTAGTAGCTGTAGTAGATTCATTTTTGCGCACACTAATTTCAACGATGGAAGAATCTTTCAATCAATTTGTGAGATTTCTGAAACTGTTATTGAATGAAAGAAAAGTCAATTAGTCATATAATTCATGGTCACCGTCATTTGAGATGTTTTCCATAGGTTCATGAAAGATCAGTTTTGAGATTTACCTTCTCCGCTCCCAGGGGGACAATGTAAGGGCCCCAGCTAACGGTTAGGTAGGCTTCAACGAAACGCAACGAAACGCAACGAAACTCAACGAAACTCAACGAAACTCAACGAAACGCAACGCAACGCAGCGCAACGCAGCGCAACGAAACGCTGCTTACGACCTACTTTAAATGTCCCAGTAACTTTGTTTTTGCAATTGAGTTACGTGTAATGACAAACTGTTGAATTGATCGGTTTAACTTTGGCCTGAAGGCCAAAGCGACAGCTAAATAGTTTATGACTGAAGCTGTCGTTATATGAGTTATTATTATTATTCTTTCACAATCACCAGCATTAAATATTAATATGTATATTAAATAACTAAATCCACTGGGTTTACGAGATTACTTACAACCCATAATGTTATATTGCTAATTTTGCTGAGTTACCGAAAGAGATGATTGGCGAAATTACAAAAAATTAGCAAGTATAATTCATTTGAGTTACGCCAAGCAAATTAGAGAAACAAAAATCAAATTAAGATGTAATTAGGCAGGTAAACCACAAATATTATTCTTATTGCAGCGCTTTCTGTAAGTTCAGTTTGCCACGTCCTGATATTAACTCTTACATAGATTTACATCTACCATGACAGAAAGTTAATATAGATTAAGAATGTACGAACCAGCATCTGAACTCCTACAATTACGTCCGCAGTTAAAAATTCAACAGGTCCTTGAGTTGCTGAGTTCAACTATGCACTCAAATCTCGGCTACGTAATTCTTCAAAAGCTGGAATAACTGAGAGAAAAAACTTCACTGCTTTAGTTTCCAGCTCGTATTTCTGTCGCTAGAACTCCTATTGCTAGACTAGCACAGACATAAAGTTGTCACCGAAACCAGAGTGAGGAACTGGCATTGAGCAGTGAGCTCAAAAATTTCATCATGGTACTAATTCAACACGCTGTTTTTCTAAAGAGATTCTTGTTGTCCGGTTGGGTAATCAAAAATTAATACGACTAAAATCCCGCGTACTTATTATGCACCCACGGAGAAGACACACTTGCGCGTACTGGGTGTTAAGCCTTTGTGTTAATTAATTGCAATGATTGTTTGGCAAAGCAGGCACATTGTATGCTTCTTTCGCTGGATGCGTGGAGTTGCTTCTGTCAACAAACCTCGGCTTGCTCATGCTAGGAATGCATCAGCTGAATCTATGCTTCTCGATGAAGACATACACTGTATCTGCGCATAAGGTTCGAGATATAAGGTAAAGCTGTGCCGCATAGCGTGTTGTAAGCTGGGTCTGTACTTCTTTCCAGATAGGTGAACTGAAGCTGTTCTTCTCGCCGGATATATGAGCGTAATTTACACTACTTGTTGGATGTATAAACTAAATCAGTATTTTTCGCAAGATAAATGAGCTTAATTTACACCATTTGGATGTATGAGCTGAATCAGTATTTTTCGACGGATGTATGAGCTTAATTTGCGCTACTTGCTGAATGTAAATGCTGAAACAGTAATTTTCGATGAATATATGAGCTTAATTTTCACTGCTTAATGAATATATGAATTGAATCTACACTAATTGACTCATATATGAGCTAAATATGTACGTCACAATGTAGCTCCAGTAAATGTACACCATATAAGCATCATTTTATCAAGAAAGTACATTACATGTGTAACTACATGGTACAAAACCATCACCTTATATGTATACAATATTTCAACAACATACGAACATCGTGTCCCTCCGAGAGTACAGCATTTTTGCCCCGTAAAAACATCACGTTACGAAAAGGTTACGGCATTTTTATACCATAAACTTTCCTTAAATGGTTAAGGCATTTTTACAGAATAAAACATCATTATATGGTTACGACAATCATATACTATAAAGCACCCTTATTTGTATGCAGGACTTTATACCATAAACATATGGTTACGTCAATCTTATGCTTTAAATCTTTATATGGTTACCTAATTTTTATACGACAAAAAACATTATACGGCTACGGCACTTTCATACCATAAAACATTTGGTTACGGCACATTTACACCATGAAAAGTTATATGGCTACGGCACTTTTATCCCAACAAATATATAGCTACGGCACAATAAATCATTAATAAATTATTATTTGGTTACGACGCTTTCATACCACAAAACATCATTGTAGGGTAACGGTATTTTCATTCCTTAAAACAAATGGTTACGGCACCATAAATTACCACACGGTCACGGTACTTTCATACCACATAACATCATCGTATGGGTGCAGCGCATCCCACACAAACCGTCATCCCCCTGAATCGCAGGTGCATGGACGTGGACGAGTGCAGCCAGTTCCTACCCTGCTCCCAGACGTGCCATCATAAGTTTACGGCACTTTAATAGCATAAAACATCATGTAGTGACGGCAATTTTATGCCATTAAACACATTGTTACCTCACTTTAAGACGATAAAACATTTGGAGAAAGCACTGTGAGGCCATAAAACAAATGGTTACGGCACTTTCGTTCCATAAAACATGTCTTTACAGCACTTTTATAATATTAAATACATGGTCATGGCACTTATACCCATTCATGTAAATACATGGTTACATCACTTTTATACCACTAAATACATGGATGCAGTGCTTTTATACTATTTAATACATGGTTACAGCGCTTTAATACCATAAAATATCATTGAATAGATACAGCGCATCCTCACACGAATGAAAATATCCCCTGTCTCACAGGTGCATGGACGTTGACGAGTGCAGTCAGTTCACACCCTGCTCCCAGACGTGCCTGAACACCGTCGCTTCGTTCAAGTGTTCCTGTGCCCGAGGGTACCGGCTGCGCCCTGACAAGACCACCTGCAAGGCGGAGGGTGTGCACGCCCAGGTCATCTTCGCTACAAACCAAGACATTCGACAGGTGAGTCGTCCTGGGAATTGCTTTTTGAATGATATTTGTATGAAAGTAGCTCGCCCAGGTCATCTGCGCTACAAACCAAGGTATTCGACAGGCAGGGCATCAAAAGAATTGCTTGTTAAATCATATTTGTATGAGTTTGACTTTTGCGATCTATTGATATTGTGGAGAATTTTATGTGTGCCATATTCTCCGCGTGATCTGTTTTCTGCGCGAACTATTTTGTGCATGGGTTATTGTGAGCGTGTGAGTTATTGTCTGTGAGAACTATTCTGCGTGTGAACCATTTTCTGATTTAACTATTTTGTGTGAACTATTCTGTGTGAACTATTCTGTGTGTGAACCGCTGCCTGCTGATGCCATTGCACAAGCCATTGCCTGTGTGTTTTAATCGCTGTTTGAAGAACTATTCTCTATGCAAACGATTTTCTGTGTGATCCATTGTCCGTGTGAACTATTCTCTGTGAGAGCTATTCTGTGTGTGAACTATTTTCTGTGTGATCTATTGTCTGTGTTCATTATATACCTGTATGTCTGTGAACTGTCTGACATCTGCAAATACGCAATCGCAAGTGGGGAAACAATTTAAATGAAGTAAAATATAAAATTGTGATTCAATAGGTCACTCAAAATATACTTTTCTTACGTTTCCAGTTATCCTTTCAGCAAAACAACAACTCCGGATCACCAAATGACTTGAAAAACAACATTCGTGCATTTCTAGCTTTACCTTTTAAAAACAAACATTTCTTACGGATATAAAACTCAATGTAAAACTCAATAAGACTCAATAAGACGCACTAAACTCAATAAGATGTACTAGTTAAAATTTCCTACAGAGAAAAATAGTTCATATAAAGAACGACATAGAATAAACTAGTCGTTCATTTCCGCATTTATGCATTTTTATAATACCGTTCTAGGGCATTGAGGAAAATCATTTTTCTATAATCGAATGTTCGTTAGGAATTTAAAAACGATGAATACTGCTTGTAGGTCAATCATTATTTAATATTACATATCGCCAAATCTATAAAACGTTTCGGAGTCCTGCTCCATCCTCAGTAAGTACAGTCTGAAAAAACGCAAAAAGGCAAAAGTTCGTCAGACATGTTAAAAAATATTATTGATAGGAAAACTCACGTAAAAACTTTCGGCGGAAAAGAACTATTCATACTGTTTAAACGAGTTTTTCTTTAGCTATGTACAATGATTCCAAAATTCTTAGTTCTGAATCATTAAAAGCATTGCACAATATTTTAAATTGCCCCACACTGCTCTGCATGGAGTCGCACAGACGAATGAGGCGGTTGCGCAAGAGACCTCCCGGTACGATAACTAACTCCGCGATGCTGGGCAATCCTTACATAAAACGGCTAGGTCGTCATACTGACATAGCCTGATGTACGCTGTACACAACTAAATTTGTAAACTAAGGACGCCCTCATTCGCTTCGGAAGTACATCTTTATACCGAAAAAACAAGCCTATTTTAAATGAATAGACAGAAATTAGGCACAATTTTACGTCAGGAAAATAGCGATTGTAAAGCAATTCCAAATCTTTAGACCTCTTCTCGGACAACTGGCCAAAGAAAAGAAAACTGCAATACAAACATTGAACAGGGTCGACATTGTCACTAACTTTTCAATACTTTTTGCCAAAAACCTCTTAACATTAGTGAAGATACGGAAGAGGGTAAATTCAATGATAAAAATCTATAATTCAAATGAAAGAAGCCGAGAATAAGTCATTCGTTCATTTCCACATTCATGCATTCGTATAATAGCTCTCTCGAGGGTGAAAATAAATCCATGTGATATAAGCCAAAAATGATTTATTTGTTCACTTGCAGCTGTCACTGGACGGCCAGGAGTACCTGCCGCTGGCGGAGGAGCTCCACAACGCCATCGCGCTGGACTTCCACTACCGCCTCGACAAGCTCTTCTGGAGCGACGTGCTGCTCAGCGCCATCATGGTGGCCCACCTCAACGGCACCGAGAGTCAGGGTAGGTCTTGATTTCTAGGGCTGCAAGTCTGGGTAGGTCTTGGTTTGTGGGGCTGCGAGTCTGGGTAGGTCT
>JACJUY010004529.1:0-29075 GCA_014220935.1 Platorchestia sp. MABIK | reverse complement strand
TGCGAGTCAGGGTAGGTCTTGGCTTGTGGGGCTGCGAGTCAGGGTAGGTCTTGGTTTGTGGGGCTGCGAGTCAGGGTATGTCTTGGTTTGTTGGGCTGTGAGTCTGGGTAGGTCTTGGTTTGTGGGGCTGCGAGTCAGGGTAGGTCTTGGTTTGTGAGGCTGTGAGTCTGGGTAACTCTTTTTTATTCAATTACTAGGTTTCGAGACATTTTTGGTAACTTTATTCTCAATTTAGAAGGCTGTGAGTCAGCATAACTTTTTTTCTTCAGTTACGAGCTATTCTTAACTTAAGGAATCTGCGAATCGGGAAACTTTTCTTGATTTAAGAGGCTGTGAATCAGGGAAACTCTTTTCAATTACGAGCTATTCTTGGCTTTTTAGGGTTGCGGGTCAGAGTAACTCTTCAACTGTGAGGATGTTCGTCAGGGTAACTCTTTCCTTAAACTACTAGCTA
The DNA here is from genome assembly GCA_014220935.1 of Platorchestia sp. MABIK. Classification (NCBI taxonomy): domain Eukaryota; kingdom Metazoa; phylum Arthropoda; class Malacostraca; order Amphipoda; family Talitridae; genus Platorchestia; species Platorchestia sp. MABIK. The sequence continues at coordinate 28,621 of JACJUY010004529.1, read as the reverse complement.
TTATTGGCTTAAGGGAGTTGTAAGTCAGGGTCACTTTTTTCTTAAACAACTAGGTCGGAGGTTTTTCTTGGCTTAAGGGAGGTGCGAGTCAGAGTAACTCTTGATTTATGATGCTGTGAGTCAGGGTAACTCTTGATTTATGAGACTAGATGTCAGGGTAACTCTTGATTTATGAGGCTGCGGTTCAGAGTTACTTTTTCTTCAAACACGAGCAATTCTTGGCTTAGGGGCGCTGTGTCGGGGTTACTCTTTTCTTGACTTACAAGGCTGTGAGTCAGGATCACTCTCGTCTTGAGTTATGTTATGAGAGTGTAGATCAAAAAAATACTCATAACACATTTATCTGCAGCAATCGTGCGCTGGGGGCTGAGCAAGCCCACTGGACTGGCAGTGGACTGGCTGAACAATCACATTTACTGGCTAGACTCCAGCACGCTCAGGCTTGAAGTCTCCGAGCTGGACGGGTGAGCGGACCAGGTTCTGAAGTGAGAGAAGGGTGAGCTGACTAGGGTCTTAAGTAAGAGAAGGGTGAGCTGACCAGGTTCTGAAGTAAGAGAAGGGTGAGCTGACCAGGTTCTGAAGTGAGAGAAGGGTGAGCTGACTAGGGTCTTAAGTAAGAGAAGGGTGAGCTGATCAGGCTCTGTAGTGAGAGAAGGGTGAGCTGACCAGGTTCTGTAGTGAGAGAAGGGTGAGCTGACTAGGGTCTTAGGTAAGAGAAGGGTGAGCTGACCAGGTTCTGAAGAGAGAGAAGCGTGAGCTGACTAGGGTCTTAAGCAAGAGAAGGGTGATCTGACTAGGGTCTTAAGTAAGAGAAGGGTGAGCTGATCAGGTTCTGTTGTGAGAGAAGGGTGAGCTGACTAGGGTCTTACGCAAGAGAAGGGTGATCTGACTAGGGTCTTAAGTAAGAGAAGGGTGAGCTGACCAGGTTCTGTAGTGAAAGAAGGGTGAGCTGACTAGGGTCTTAAGTAAGAGAAGGGTGATCTGACTAGGGTCTTAAGTAAGAGAAGGGTGATCTGACTAGGGTCTTAAGTAAGAGAAGGGTGAGCTGATCAGGTTCTGTAGTGGGAGAAGGGTGAGCTGACTAGGGTCTTACGCAAGAGAAGGGTGATCTGACTAGGGTCTTAAGTAATAGAAGGGTGAGCTGATCAGGTTCTGTAGTGAGAGAAGGGTGAGCTGACTAGGGTCTTAGGTAAGAGAAGGGTGAGCTGATCAGGTTCTGTAGTGAGAGAAGGGTGAGCTGACTAGGGTCTTAGGTAAGATAAGGGTGAGCTGACCAGGTTGTGAAGTGAGAGAAGGGTGAGCTGACTAGGGTCTTAGGTAAGAGAAGGGGTGAGAAGATCAGGGTCTGAAATGCTAAGGTGTGAACTAATCTGGGTCTGAAATGCTAGACGTGTCAGCTGAGCCTAATTCACTAATTCTCCCCAACATTCGCCTAAATCACTAATTTTTAGCAGTTCTCAATAACCAAAGTACTTCACACAAATGCGATTTTCCATTAAGTATATACTCATCCGATTCAGGAGATAATCATCTTAAATCTTCATTCATTAATAATTTCATTCATTATTTACCTAATATCTATATTCTAGCAGTTTTCTAAAAGCTATAATACGTATGAATAAAAAGTCTTAACCTACCGCATATCTCGCCTCAGATCAAACCGGACTCCGCTCTTATGGTCCGGCATGGACAACCCCCGAGCGCTGGTTGCCTACCCCACGCAAGCCATGCTCTTCTGGACGGACTGGGGTGAGTGGGAGGCTGCGAGTTGAGGTTATCAGGCTACGAGTTGATGCTATTCTTTAGCGGTGTTATCAGGCTGCGAATTGAGGGTATTCTTTTGCGGTGTTAGGAGGCTGCGAGTTGAGGCTATTCTTTTGCGGTGTTATCTGGCTGCGAGTTGAGGCTACTCTTTTGCGGTGTTACAAGGCTATGAGTTGAGGTTATGCTGTTGTGGTATAAGGGGGCTTTTAGTTAGCGTAACTCTTTAGGCTCTAGAGGCAGCGAGTTAGCGTAACTCTTAACGTGTTAGAAGGCTGCAAGTTAAGGTCAGGAGACGGCGAGTTAGCATTACACATTTGTGCAATGAGGAGGCTATGAGTTAGAGTGACCCTTTTGTGGTATTAGAAATCTGTGAGTTAGGGTTTCTCTTTTATGGTGATAGTCGCTGAGAATTAAGGTAACTATCGTATAAACTTAAAGGGGCTCCGAGTCGGGAATACCTTTTTTGAGTCACTATTCCGGCAATTTTGTGGCTTATTTAGTTGTCCGCTTACGTGATTAATATGTCAAAGTGATTGATTAGATCTTGGTGAATTTGAGGAAATGACAGCAAAGAACTTGTTGCTGACCGATGCTGGGGGAAAAATGATAAATACATTAGTGTTATGAGCTTTTTGCGTGACGATTATTAAGGTTTTTGACACCGAAATACTTTCTGCGAGAACGCGTGTCACATTTATTTCGATAAATACTATTGTTTGAACAATGCATCGCTGAATATGTACGTGACGCGGTAAACAATTTTTTTCCACCTCGTGTAAACTGTTTGAAGGTACAGGGTAATGGTTCATTTTCAGTTTTCGTGTAGGTTTTCAAGGTTTAGTAGTTACTTCAATACTACCGTGAACCCCTTTTTGAACCGTTTACTACCTTCACGTGGTTTAATTTTAATTTCTTATTTTTTTATACGGGCCTGAAGTTTTTGGTTGGTTCGTTCTAATCTTTATATATGTTTAACGTTAGCAATAGGAGCGTGTGAGAAAAATATTCCAATTTCTTCTTATATCTTCATGTTTTACCATCAGTGAAAATGGCATAATTTTGGAAGTTGTTCTTACTGAAAATACCTGTTCTTATTTGAATCATATTTCCTCTGTATGATTTGATATTTCTGAAATCTAAATAAAATGCCTGCTTAGTGAAAATTTCACGCTGACTATGCTAGTTTTACAATTTCAAAAAGTAGTTTTCTGAAGTTCTGCCCAGCAAGATATGGTTCGCATGCTATAATTAAACTTTAGGAAATCTATCGCAGAAAAAAGTTCAACATTTTTTGTTAACCTCTCTCTTTGAAGTTTTGAGATCACTTATCCTGTCTCAAGAATAGCCGTACGATTGCAAGTAGGGAACATTTTACATTATTAAAACATTGGAAATTTTTTTGTCTCAACGAACTTCCCTATAATTGGCTTATTCTCTGACCTAGGGTGTATAATTCCACTATTCTATTATAAATGCCTGGGAGTTTACGAGGTTCATCTGCCTCTCGGGAGGTTTTTGTTCATTTATGTTTGGATCAGCAATTGGATCTTTTGCTCTTCTGCTTGAGCACATCTAATTAATAGTTTCATACCTTGCCCTTTCTACACCGACGAGCTTTGAAAACTTGAATGATGGTCACTTCTTTACACAGGCAACAGAGCTCGAATCGAGCGCATCTACATGAACGGATCAGGTCGGAAAGCTGTTGTGTCCGACAACATTTACTGGCCGAACGGCATAACGATCGACTATCCGACCAACACCATCTACTGGGTGGATGCCAAAAAATCTACGGTCGAGTGTTCCGATCTTGATGGACTCGAGAGGAAAACGGTGGGTGCTTCAGTAAAAAATTAGTTTCTATGTTAGGGATGCTGTTAGAAAATGACACTTGTGAGTAATGATCCTTTTGAATTTTGCACGATTTATTGATATTTTCAAGAAAATCCGAAACAACATTGTAGAAATATGCCTCAAAAAAAAAGAATGTCATGTCTAGAGTAGTTAAAAACGAGCGTTTTTGTGAAATAATAAATTTTAAATTTCCAAACGACTGATCGCACAAAAAAAAGAAATGCAGTCGGTGACAATGGAACAAAAACATTTTATCGCTGGGGATGAATTAACATTGAGAAAATGAATGATGATTGAAAAGCAAGAAATAAAATTAATTTTCAAAATATAATTGTTTCTAGGGAATGGATACACAGAAGTTCTTCACAAAACGGAATGTTTGTTGTATTTAGATATTCATTGTGAAAGAGATCTAGTTTGCTCTCGATAAAGGATAAGGGTGTTTTCAGTTCGACAATGCTAACTATTTTTAGAAAGAAAGATGAAATTGCGTTCGTTTTCAGAAGAAAGTGGTGCATTAAAAAATTAAATATTGGTTATGGTTGAACGCAATAAAGGAATTATATCATTTAGAATTGAAACAACAAAGCACTTTCTCTTTGAAAATTAGCATTATTCATAAGTGAAAAAGAGATAATGATTCTCACTAAGCAATTTTCCTTGATACTGAGTATATATGTTAAGCAATAGGTTAATATTTGTTAGGTTAACCTATCTTACACTATGGGGACTGGTACGCTCTGAGGAGATCCTGTTAGGTTACTTCACAATAAATAGGCTATTGAGTCTTTTAACTTTCATTTCGATTCTTTCAGTTTTCATGCTTTCTTCGCAATCTCTACTTCCTCTTTCTTTCATTTCACTTTTAAACTCACTGTTACTATGTGGAAGAAATCCTGGAACACATCATGGGCTTAGATTCATCATTCTTTACGGTCCATACTAAATGATCCCTTCTCGTCTCTCACGTAATCGCCTTTGATGGAGCTAGAGAGTCTTAAAATACCAAATGTATTAAAAACAATAATAAAAATTGTAGTTATAATAGTAATGGTAATAATGTTTCTAAATTTCGATTATTCATACCTCGTACTGATTCCTCAGATCAACAACTACCCTCTGGCCCACCCGTTCGGCGTGACGCTGTTCGAAGACAGCCTCTACTGGACGGACTGGCAGAGCAGCAGCATACAGAGCCTCAACAAGCGGACTGGTCTCGAGCTCCAGATGCTGCATGGGGGCATACCCTTCCCCATGGATATCAAAGTGTGAGTTATTTTGTGTGACAATGGAGTAATAGTGTTCCCAATGGATAGTAAATTTAATTGTGGGTTGCTTTTGTAACAATGGAGGTATATTGCTCCCCATGGAAATGTCATGGCAAGTTGCCTTTGTAATATTGGAGGTATAGTGTACCTCATGGATATCGAAGTGTGAGCTGCTATTTGTAACATGGAGGAATAAGGCTCCCCATGGAAATGATATTTAATTGTGAGCTATTTTGTAACAATTTAGAAGTAGTGTTCCTATGAACATGAAAGTGTGAATCCCCATTCGTAACAATGGAGGAATCTTGTTCTTCATGGACGTTAAAGCATGGGTTACCATTTACAACGATGGAAGAATAGTGTACCCCATAGAACACTATAGGGATTAGGGAGTAGTGTTTCCCATGGGTGCTGACGTGCTGCACTCAGCCACCCCTACACACCACATTCGTTGACGCCCCTACACCCATACACATCACACGTGGCGACACCCCTACATCCCAACACACCACACATGCTGACGTGCTGCGCTCTGCCACCTCTACACAACACACTTGTTGACGCCCCTACACCCATACACGTCACACATGGTGACACCCCTACACCCCACACTCGTTGACACCCCAACACCCATACACGTCCCACATGGTGACACCCCTACACACCACACGTGGTGACACCCCTACACACCACACGTGGTGACACCCCTACACACCACACGGGGTGACACCCCTGCACACCACACGTGCTGACGTGTGTGTGCCCCAGGGTGCACGTGGCACGTCAGCCCATCCCGGTGCACAGCGAGCGGCGCGGCTGCGCGGTGGACAACGGCCGGTGTTCGCACCTCTGCCTGCCGGGGCCTGCCAGCTACTCCTGCCACTGCCCCCATGGCCTCCTGCTGCTGCCTGACGGGTGTGTGGGGAGAGGGAGGGTGTGTGTGGGTTAGGGGGCTTATGAGGTGTGCTGGTGTGTGGGGTAGGGGGGTTGGGGGTGTGCTGGTGTGTGTGAGGGAAGGGAGTGTTGGTGCGTGGGTGGATGCTAGTGTGTGGTGGAGTAGGTTGGTGGGTGCAGGTCGCTAATTTTCATAGGGAAATTGCTTTGTTGTTTCAATTCTCAACGTGGGTCTTGGTGGGTGTATGGGTTGGTAAGTGCTGGTGGGTGAGTGTGGGTTTTTGCATGTGAGCTGAAGTGTGCAGGTACGATGGCTCGTGGGTGAGTGTTGCTTGTATAATTCAGTGACATGTTTTTAGGGAATAGAGAAAAAAAACGAGAACGAAATATTTAAAGTTCCCACAAAATTATATTTACTTGAATATTTACTTGGTAAATATTTGTTGAATAGAACAAATACTTTGTGTTGATTGAGAACCACTCGACTGGATATTTACTTCCCATGCGCTAAGTTTTCCCTCATAGAGTGATACTGGTTTGCATTTAAATAATTATGCAATAACATTCATGCCATCCTTGCTTTTCAAGGCGCTGTTAAATAACCTGATATTTTTACATTAGCTATTGGCTGCACCTGAAAGTGATGACGATTAAATAAGTCTAAATGGGCGTCATGGTTAAATAGGGAATCCATTGCAGTTAGCGATAACTTCATGTCCAAGTAGGTAACATATATAATTCATGCTCAAACACGTAATCTGTGCTCAAACGTCATGCTCAAAAAGATATTCTCTTCCAAATAACAATAACGTCATGTTCAAGTAAGTAACATATTCAATCCATGTTCCAGACGCAACTGCAGCGCGGTGCCCAACCAACTGCTCCTGTTCACACAATCCAACAACATACGGATGATTTCCCTGAACAACGACACCATCGCCAAAGCACCCCTTAGCACATCGTCTCTGCAGTCAGAGCCCTTCATCACCCGTGGTGGAGGAGGTGGAAGTGCCAGCCCTGTAGAGCGGGACAACCAAGACAGACATGGGGAGTCAAACCTCATGAACAACGTCGTGCCCGTCGACAGCGTCAGAAACGCCTTGGCTATTGATTTCGACGACCGGCATGACATGATCTACTGGACAGACGTCGGCGCCAAGTCGATCAGCAGGGCGCATCTCAACGGGTCGTCGCAGGAGCTCATCGTCCAGCATAATTTAGGTGAGTTTTGAGCGTGATATCTAGTGAGTTGGTGAGTGATGTCAGGTGAGTTGATGCTTGATGTCAGGCGAGTTGATACATAATGTTAGGTCAGTTTTGTGTGTTATGTCTGGAGAGTTGTTTGCGTTGTCAGGTGAGTTGATAGGTTATGTCAGGGGAGCTTAATGCGTGGAGTCAGGTGAGCTTTATACTTGGTGTCAGGTGAGTTTAATGCTTGGTGTCAGGTGACCTTTATGCGTGGAGTCAGGTGAGCTTTATGCGAGATGTCAGGTGAGTTTTATGCGTTATTTCAGGTGAGTTTTAGGCATTATTTCATGATCAAAATTTTTATTATTTCTAAACACTAAAACTTCAAACCCTACAACTTTTCACAAAAACTTGCTGTTGCACTTGGCTGTTCCAGAATTTTCAGGGAGTCTAGCAGTAGACTGGATCAACGACAAGGTGTAATGAAGTTGTAGTTGCCGCCTCAGAAATTTATGGATGTAGGACAAAATAAAACATCATCACTATTTAATTTGGCTGTTCCAGAGTTTCCAGGAGGTCTGGCTGTGGACTGGATCAACGACAAGGTGTACTGGAATATTGCCTCAATAAATTGATCAGGATGTACCGGAGCACCGCATTGTAGTCGTAGGATGACCAAGTAAAATCTTATAATGTATTTAACTTGGGTGTTCCAGAGTTTCCAGGGGGTCTGGCAGTGGACTGGATCAACGACAAGGTGTACTGGACGGACGACGGAGCAAATCGTATCGAAGTGGCTAACCTGGATGGCACCCACAGATCTCTCCTCGTGTGGCAGGGACTAGACAGAGTGCGAGCTATCGTGGTCAGCCCGCAAGGTAACTAAGTTACCGTGGCTACTTCCAAGCAAAATAAGTTGAAAATTTAAAATGATCACTTGGGTTACGTTTCCGCGGTTGTTAATAGCCCTTAAAGTAACGAAGCCACCGTGCCTATTTTCAAGCAAATTAGTTGAAAATTTGAAATTTACAGATAACTTTTCGCCTCGTATGTTAACAGTCATTTTTTTTAAAAAGGTCGTGAAACAAATGAAATGTTTATACTGGTACGTACACTAGAACGTGAATGAGCCATTTACTCAGTGGTAAATGCCCAACCCTACGTATTTGTTTCAGGTTTTAATCTCTAAATGAACTGCAATCTTGTAGAAAACTTACTTCAAAACGATTTTTTCAAAGTTTGTATGCTTTTATCAAAACTTTATGTTTTAAACAAATGACATTCCAATCTTGAAGAAATTCGTGATCATCATGATGCATTTCACCTGACATTTTGCCCCAGTCCTTGATGTTTTGTACGAAGCTTCCCCCTATACAGTACATAAGGAATTTCACAACAATGTTTGCATATTTCAACTACTGTAAGTGCACGTATACTTTAAATGGAATATTTCTCTTCCAGGCTACAAGGTTAAATAATGGAGAATAGTAACGTCAACGCCTAATTTGACGAAAAGTATACTTTTTGATAAAACTAAGAGCTACAAAAATTAATTAGATGCTTAATCTGGGGGCCTGTGGCATGGATACATTTCTGTGTAACAGTGACAAATGAATGAGCACTTCGTCCCAAATTGTCCAACTGGACTTCCGATCACAACTTGAACCGCATCCCAAAGTATGCTCAGGCTCCAAGTTCTACGACGGTTAAAGCTCTTACTTTATTTTCCTGTGAAAAAAGTTAAGCGGTGTATGGTCTAGAGAGGGTGCTGGAAACTACATTAGTCCAGCGCGCCCTTTTTACTACTGGTCGGGTACATTCTGATCCAGGTATGCTCGAGCATCCCGATGACATTGCGGCGCTGTGCCATCCAAAGAGCTTGATGTTCTCGACTTTAGAACTTCAAGCTCTTTGGAACTAACCCATTATCTGGAAAGAGCATCATTATGGTTATGTCATGAAAAACAGTTTTTCAAAGGGCTTGATGTTCTGGAGGAAACAACGTTCAATAGCAAATAACTTATCAAGAATGAGCAACATTATGGTTATGCAATGGAACACAATTTTTCAGAGGGCTTGATGTTCTGGACGGAGTGGGGCGAAGACCCCCGCATCGAGCGAGCCCACATGGACGGCTCCAGCAGGTCAACAATAGTGTCGTCTGACGTCAGATGGCTCAACGACCTTGCTATTGACCACGACACCAAGAAGCTCTACTGGCTCGACGCCTGGTCCAGGAAAATCGAGGTCTCCGACTTTAATGGAAATCACAGGACCTCCGTTGTTGGTGAGGCTATTTTATCGATAATTAAAATATAGGCTTATATTTTATTAGAAATCGCCAAGCTTCATTAATTTTGTTGGTGAGGCAGATATTTTATTGAAAATTTGAATTTGAGACTAATATTTTCCCAAGTATTGCTGATCATGGCGCAGGACAACAGAATTAAAATAATAACCACGGATTACATTACACTGATCACAAGCCACGCATACCACACCGCAACTGAGATCATGCATGACAATTGTCCTCACCACAGACCACCTCACGCACCCGTTTGGACTGGCCGTGTTCTCACCCTGGCTGCTGTGGACAGACTGGGGTACCTCCAAGATCACCGCCGTACAACGCTCCAATACCGACGGACGTCGTGTGCTCGTGTGAGTGGTGTTCGCGTTTGTGATGTACTACATTTGAGATGCTTATTTGCTTCTTCAACGACCGCAACGCAGCCAAAAACAACCGAGACGCAACCGTGTAGCAGCCGCGAAGCAACCTTGACACAGCCGTGGCACGACCGTGGCGCGACCGTGGCACGACCGTGGCGCGACCGTGGCGCGACTTTGGCGCGACCGTGGCGCGACCGTGGTGCGACCGTGGTGCGACTGTGGTGCGACCGTGGCCTTTTAGACTTTTTTGTGGAAATTTACCCGGTCAAAATTGTACAGTTGGATGAAGTGTTATACATAGTTGAGAATCGCAAGGAAAAATTTTTACTCGGATGATTTACGCGAGGAGAAACTTCGAATGAATTTTAAAGAAATTTTTTCCAAGAACTGATTTTAGACTCGCGTCGCGCTGTTCTACATATCTACGCTGTTCTACATACTTGCAGCTGGGACCTCTTGCATTCACATGTAAATCTAATTTATGAATCATCAAAAAGAAGATTCTGTATTTGCGGATCGTGCGAGTTAAGTCGCTTCTCCTTTTTACGGCTTCAATTTTTATTTATTTATTATGATTGTTTGTATATACCGCATTATAATACAAATCAAGGCGTTCGTAGATCAATGAATAATTTACTCAATATATTTTAGGTTATTTCTTCTTCAGTTCCTGGTTGAGATGATCACTTTACATTCTGATATGTGTTGGATTCGATTTTATATTATTTCGACCATGCATAATTATTTTCGCAATTTGATGTTTTCATAAATCATAATTATCCTCATCCCAGGGCCATATTTCAAATCAGCTATAATCATCATTTCTGTACAGCTGGCGGCGTAAGTTCTTTTAAGATGATTTGGCTACATCACGTGCCACAGCACACTACGTTGTGCACCACTGTGCACAACGTAATCAAGTCTACCCTGAAAAATTCATTTTGCTAGCTGCTATGACCATGTAAATCAGTGTTTATGATTCAGTACATTTAAATTCCAATTCGATGTCGTCACCAGGAACCGGACTCAGTAACCGACTCTCGTTAGCACAAAATTTGGTGTGTTATGAAAGTAGTGCAATTTCATTAAAAAACTTCCTATTAGAAACTGTGAGGGTGCACAACTTTTGACTGGGGCGAAAAAAAGAGCGCATTTCTCTTAAGTGTTGAAATGTCCTTATTTAAACTTTCGCTGTCGGTATTTTTGGTCTCATATTACCGCTATCACAACTACCGTCAGCCATCAAGTCGTGATGATGGTACATGATGGTACACCCATCAAGTCGTCATCAGTATATAAGTGAAGAAGGCACTCTCACTCGGCAGTGAACTTCAAAAAATATATCAGGGAAGAATTTCACAAAAATTACAATACATTTAAGCTTTTTTTTAAAGAAGACCGTTTGAGGATGGTCGTTCAAAGGTTAACACTGCCGTGAAATTAATTCATGGATGACCAGAGTTGTGTAGGCATTTTACAGCTTGTTTTTAGTAATCACACATCAAATATTCAGAGATTCGCCCCCTGGAAACGGGCGGAGAAAGGCTCCATCGTCCTCCTCCTTCTCTGAGAGGATGCAAGACATGTCACGGCTGATGGAAGTGAGGGTCTTCCATCGCAAACGCCCCAAAGCCCTCACTCACGCCTGCACCGGCTCTCCTTGCTCTCATCTCTGCCTTCTCAGACCGGGGGGCTACACCTGCGCATGCCCTACCGGCATTCTGCTCCAGGTCAGAGACTCCAACCATGAATTTATTTTGTCATAAATCTGACACAAAAAATTTTTGTCGCCTAACCGACAAGCTTTTGCGGACCCGCTTGTTCCGAAATTGTTTCAGAAAAGTTTTATAAGGCATTCCTTACCGGCTTCCTGCTGCAGATCAAAGACTCCAAACAGAAAGTTTTTGTTACAAATTCGATACACTTTTGCGCACCCACTTGTCCCAAATCCATTTCAAAAATGTGCGCCAATGATATGCATGCAATTATAATGCAGGCATTGTGATACACTTTCGTGTGTAATGATGACACCCGCAAAAGTGTCAACCAATACTTTTCTCACGTAAGTCAGAACTATTTTGCACAAATGTTTCACTTTCTCAGACTAGCTTGTGAATGAACGGAATGATCAACAATATCGAAAAATTTGAAGAAATAGTAGCAGATATATTTATTGCGATAAAGAATAATATGACTTTTACAAATTTCAAAGATTGCCCATTTTTAACGAAAAAGTTATAACCCTACGGAGCGAGAATGTGTGATTTAACTTTCCTGATCAATTAAAAAGGTAATCAAAGGTTATACGTTCATTTGAACCTAGATATTAGGGAATAACCGTTTGAAACACACGCTACAGATGGCTTAAACAGCAGATGAAACGATTGATAATAGTCATATTTGTGAAAGTTATTCCTTTATAGCATAAATAATGAAAATTATTCCTTTATAGCATAAATAATGAAAATTATTCCTTTATAGCATAAATAATGAAAATTAAAAACAGATAACATCCTAGAATAAACCGTGTTATTTACCTACGTTCCTTTTTTTTTGGCAGAGCGACGGGAAGACTTGCGACGAGCGACCCAAGAAGGAGATCTTGCTGGCTCAACTAAACATGATACGCAGCATCTCCCTGGACACCCCCTACACCGTGGACGTGGTGCTCAACCTGCCTCACCTCCACAACGTCGTCGCCATCGCAGTCGACGGGGACACAGGTGCGTGCTTTGACCTTTGTTTTCTTTGTGTTCTTGCGACACGGTTTGCTATGTATTTTGTGAGCGGATGGATGTGGCCCCAAAAAGAATATTGGCTCTTGTTTCGTAATTTTGTACATTTTAGATGAAGTTGAAAATGGTACTGCTGGAAAAATATTAGTAGAATGGATGTTTGGTTCTATTTTTTATTCTCAGGGCGAGGTTTGCTACGCATATTTAAAGCGGATGGATGTGGCTCAAGCAGAATACTGGCTACTGTTCCGTACTTCAGTGCATTGTTGATGAAGTTGAATTTGGTATTTCAGGAAAACACTTATAGAAAGGATGTTCGGTTCTCTTTTCGATCCCGGGCCCCGGTTTGCTACGGATATTTTGAGCGGATGAATGTAGTCCCCAAAATGGAAATTGGCTATTGGTAGTTACCATAGAGTTCTCCTTACGCTCAGATGTTTGGTGGTACTTTGAACTCATGAAACGGGTCGAAATGGCTGCAAAATAAAAAAATTCGTTGTCTGGTTGATCATTAAAATACCACATTCTCTAAAAATATTCATGTAAACTTACCAAATCTGGACCAGATTTGAATAAGTGTACCATGATATAAGGACAATCATACTCGCAGCGAAACTTTTCATAAAAAAAGCCTATGTTTTGTTCTTGAATCAAACTTTAGCGAACAATTTTATGTATTTTCAACACTCGCACAACATTATAAGTTTGCTCTGTCGATAGCCATGTTCGCGATGTAAAATTCTTTGGAAGTAATTCTGATTCAGTCGCTCCTCGAGTTGATCAGTATCATCTTATGCCACCTCATCCAACGTACAAAGAATTATCTCCAAATATTCCTAACTTGAGCAAAACAGAAGTGTATTATTTGAAACACTCGGATTAATTTTTATCCCAACGAGTTGAAGTTCAGAAAATAAGTTTCACAACTCGAAAATTAAGTGGCTCCATCACTAAGATAATGTTACATAACTCAAGGATTAAGTGGCTCCATCACTGAGATAATGTTACATGACTCAAGGATTAAGTGGCTCCATCACTGAGATAATGTTACATGACTCAAGGATTAAGTGGCTCCATCACTGAGATAATGTTACATGACTCAAGGATTAAGTGGCTCCATCACTAAGATAATGTTACATGACTCAAGGATTAAGTGGCTCCATCACTAAGATAATGTTACATGACTCAAGGATTAAGTGGCTCCATCACTAAGATAATGTTACATAACTCAAGGATTAAGTGGCTCCATCACAAGTACTCTTTTTCAAACCTAATATATGAAATTTCCCATGCAGGTGACCTGTTCGTATCGGATACGGGCTCAGGTGTCATCTACAGGTGCGCCGGCGTGCGCTGCCAGCGCATCGTGACGTCCGCACTCGGCCGCGTCGAGGGCATCACTGTGGACAGGACCACAAGAAAAGTGAGGGATATTTTCAACACTGGGAAAATTTCTTGCCCAATTTTTTAACTTTACGAAAGATTTCAAGTTCATCTCGTGTTAAATGAAAGGATAAATTCGCACAACATTGTTGTACAAACTTTGTCTCAAGTCATTTATGTATTTTTTGTGCTGTGATTTTCAACTTTCTCACTGTGTCTGATTTAGCGTAAAGTATTAGATTTGCACTTTAATAATGTGACTGAACAATTTTTTCTGTATATTTTCAGCCTGATGATGTTTATCGATCGAAACGCTTTTTATAGACTACAGAAAACAGAGGTAACACATTTTGACGATTGACAGTGTTCCAATGAAAAAAGTTCAGTGAATTTTTTCTCAGTTTTCCACTACGTAAGTGTGATGATGTATCAAAGGTCGCCGTCGGTAGCTCACTTGTAAAATACGCAATGCCCCCTCTCCCTTGAAAAATGTACGTATATATATATATTTACTTAATCTATTGACATTGACTTACTTAAATTTGATATTCTTCTCCTTGATTCAATTCATTAGACTTGTACCTTCATCAATAAACACCTACATCGAAACCCCCTCAGGGGGATACAACTATTGTATCAATGGGAGTTAGCACTCCCAGGGGGACAATGTGAGGGCCCGAGCTAAAGGTTAGGTAGGCTCTCTTTTGGTTAGAATAACATAGGTTTTTGTTTTGTAACGGACCAACTTTTTTTCGGTTCACTGCTGTCCTGTTTTTTCAACACCTACTACTTTCTTCTTCAACTTTGATCTTGTTTCATGAACTTCTTTCTCATCTTACTGTTTCTATGCCCTTTCTGCATGGATTCCACGTTCCCTTAACTCCATACTAAATGGTGCCTTCTTCCTTCCTCTCTTTGGATCTCATTTGTTGAGGATTGGGAGGCTTAAACTAACTAATAATCTAATCTAATCTAACCTACATCGAAACGAAACAAACGAGCATTAGTCAGTCAGAAAGTGCGGATATTTTTTCGGGGCACGTTGAACACGTTAGATTTGATTCGTTTACCTTAGCAGCCATTTCTTAAAATCTGCATTTAACCAGCTGCATTGGACAGCTGCATTTCGCTCAACCCCTGTTCTAAAATGCCCTGTTTCCAGCTGCATTTAACAGCTGCATTTCGCTCAACCCCTGTTCTAAAATTACCCGTTTGAAGCTGTACTGGACCAACGAGATCCCCATTCCACAGAACAGCTGTTCTAAAACCCATGTTTATCACTACATTTTGCTCAACCGCTGTTCTAAAATGCCCCGTTTGCAGCTGTACTGGACCGACGAGATCATATTTTCGCTCAGCCGCTGTTTTAAACGACCATATTTGCAGCTGTACTGGACGGACGAGAGCCGCCACTCGCTGGAAGTGAGCGAGCTGGACGGCAGCAGACGTCGGGTGCTGTTCACGGACCTGGGCAACCCGCGTGGCATCGCCACGCACTTCCCCTCCGGAGCGCTCTTCTGGGCCGACTGGAACGAGGAGAGCCCGCGCATTGAGAAGTCCTACATGGACGGCGACAACCGGTGTGTTGCGTGGTGCTTTGTGGTACTGTGGTGGTGCTTTGTGGTGCTTTGGTGGTGCTGTGTAGTGTTTTGAGGTGCTTCTTGGGTGCTTTGAGGTGCTCCTTGGGTGTTTTGAGGTGCTTCTTGGGTGCTTTGAGGTGCCCCTTGGGTGCTTTGAGGTGCTCCTTGGGTGTTTTGAGGTGCTTCTTGAGTGCTTTGAGGTGCTCCTTGGGTGTTTTGAGGTGCTTCTTGGGTGCTTTGAGGTGCTTCTTGGGTGCTTTGAGGTGCTTCTTGGGTGCTCTGAGGTGCTTCTTGGGTGCTTTGGGGCGCTTGCGGTGGTACTCAGCCAATCCTCGTTTTTTGCGAGTAGTGTACAGGTGCTATGCCAAACCTCGATTTGCCCCCACCATAATACAGCTGGTCTTAAATTACTCAATATATCACTCAAGTACCTTCGACTGAAACGGGCTCACCGATCCCCATTTTTGCCCCCTCCAGAACGGTGCTGGTGGACACCGACATAGCCTGGCCGAATTGCCTCACGGTCGACTGGGACGCACACGAGATATTCTGGACCGACGCCAAGACCAACAAGCTGGAGGCCATGTCGCTGGACGGTAGCCGTCGGCGCTCCGTCTTGAAGTATTCGGGTGAGGGATTTGATTTAACACCTTGACTGTGATGGGTCAAATTAAAGTTCAAAATCCAACTCAAATTTTAAGATAAAAGTTGTTGAAAATTTTGTAAATTGCAAACATTAAATAGGTATACATTTAATTTTAAAAGATTGTGGAACATTTTTCAAACGACCCATTGATGTCTGGTTTCGTAGCTGTAAACACTTCAGCACGACCCGCCGGTGGGTCATATCGTAAGCAACGTGTTAATTTTTAAATTTGCTTATCATATTTCGTACATTTTACAAATCACGTTTCATGTATTTTTTTTCGCATATCAAGTTTCGTAGATTTCAGGTATCAAGTTTGCGTTTTTCGTTTATCAAGCCTCGCACATTTCACATGCGAAGTTTTGTATGTTTCGTGTATCAAGTTTCGTACAGTTAGCATGTCAAGTTTCGTACATTTCGTACATCAAGTTTTTTGCATACTTTGCATAATTCGTTCAACAAGTTTCGTATGTTTCGTACATAAAGTTTTGGATATTCACTCACCATGTTAACCCAAGTGGCTTTATTTTACCTATTTATTTAGTGGAACGCGAGTCAGTTATTTGGTCTAACTTGCATGCTCCGTTTAAGGCAAACAAGGAATTAATTTAACTTGTAAATTTCGTATAGGGTACGCTCAACTGCTAATTCTTTGCTAAAATTTCTCGTAGGACTCATCATAGCCGATGCAAAGTAACTCTCGGCAGACTTAGCCATAACGATGTGAATGGACCTACATTTCAGGTATCGATTCCCTTTCATTGAACATTATTTTTATACATGCCATGTGCAATGCGTAATTAACCCGCTGAATTCGAGTGATCTATAAAATGCATTCCGAAATGCGTTCATTCATGATTCATTTACAACATTCATTACATTTATCACTTCACCATTCCCCACAGCATTCATTCGGTGACAGAGACTTCCAAAATATAATTTCTAAGATTTGCGGGAGTTGTGTGTGAAGTATAGTTTTCTCGTGGAGCTAATCAAGAATCCCTTACCAAGTACAGTGGCACATTCTCGCAAATGTCTCTTTCTTAGAAATACCGCTAGTTGCAGTTCTGCATTCTAACCAATACTTGACCTGATTCACCTCTACATTCTTCTCACAGATATCAAACGCTGTACAGTGCCACATTCATACTAATACTCAACACTGTGTAGTATCATATTCTCATAACACCGTACGCTGAGCAGTGCGGTGCTACATTCTCACAAATACTGTGCGCTTTACAGGGCATTGTCGTACTCTCACAAATTCCGTGTGCTGCGCAGTACTATATTCTCACAAACGCTGTGTGCAGAACAGTGCACTGCCACATTCTCACAAACGCTGTGTGCAGAACAGTGCACTGCCACATTCTCACAAACGCTGTGTGCAGAACAGTGCACTGCCACATTCTCACAAACGCTGTGTGCAGAACAGTGCACTGCCACATTCTCACAAAACTTGCGCCGTGCAGTGCCATATTCTGACCAACACCGTGTGCTGTACGGTGTCAAATTCTCACAAATACCGTGCTGTGCAGTGCCGCACCCGTACGGCATAGCCGTGCTGGACGACTGGCTCTACTGGACGGACTGGAGCGACAAGAGCCTGCACCGCGTCCTCAAAGCTACCGGCGAGCACAACTCGACCGTCAAGAACAGCATGAAGGCGCCCATGGACGTCATAACCTGGCCGGTCAGCTCTTATCCAACCCCAGTATAACTTCTCCAGCCCCAGTATAACTTATTCGCCAGATATAACTTCTCTAACCCCAGTATAACCTATTCGCCAGATATAACTTTTCCAGCCCCAGTAGAACTTATTCGCCAGATATAACTTCTCCAGCCCCAGTAAAACTTTCCCGACACGTATCTTTGACAGTAAAACTTCTCCAACGCCAGTATAACTTTTTTTGCCACGTGTGACTTCCCCAACCCCAGTATAACTTCCCCAACGCCAGAATAACTTCCCCAACCCCAGTATATCTTCTTTAACCCCAGTGTAAATTTCTCGGCAGGAATCTTTGACTTTCGTCACCCATGTGACTGATTTTTTCGTCGAAATTCCTATAATTTTGTACGCCCCATGATAGCCTCTGCACAAGACGGCTAAGATGCACTTTTCATCAGAAAAACTACGATTAACGTGTCACCTAACCATTATCGTCGTCTAACGAAAAACATTCCATTGCCATCTTCGTTTTCTTGTCCGTAAGAAAACAATTCGCCTCTCGATTTTAATTTGTAAGAGAACTTTTATTGAATAGTAGTCCGAAAAATAACTGTTTTTCAGTCGTTAGAAAACAATTACGCTATCGACTTTAATTTTGTAGGGAAACATCTATTAAATGGTAATGCAAAAAATAGCTGTTTCTCGTTCGTTAGAAAACAATTCATCTCTCGATCTTAAAAAATAAAACCAGTCCCCTTACGATATTAATTTCAAAGGAAAACTTTTATTATATGGTAAAATAAAATATACTTGTATTATATGGTAAGATAAGATTTATGAAAAAAATCTGATAGAACTTGCGGACTCACTGTACAGGTCCCGAGGAGCCCCGTCAATTCGACCTGTCACGCCAACAACGGGCACTGCTCTCACCTCTGCCTCAGGACTCCTCAGGGACACTCCTGCGCTTGTCCTACGGGCCTTATACTCAAGGTGCGCAGGACGAGATGGGTTCAGTCGGGGCTCATACTTGAAGTATGCAGGACGATTTGGGTTCAATCGGGGCTCATACTTGAGGTATGCAGGACGATTTGGGTTCAGTCGGGGCTCATACTTGAGGTATGCAGGACGAGTTGGGTCAATGATTGACTCTATTTCTTTCTTGTAGGATGGGCGATCTAGCCCCGGAGAACCAACCAAAACTTGAAAAATATTTTGGCGGGATTTATTCAATTTTTTGTACCATAACCGATTATACTTGGGAGAGTCTACCAAAACGCTGACAAACTTTTGAAGTAGATTTACTCGATTTCTTTCTATTAGGATGGACGACCATACTCTAGAGAACCAACCAAAACACTAACATTTGAGCTGGAGTGAAAGACTTAATTTCTTTTTTGTTGGACGGACGATCTTGCTCCGGAGAACCAACCAAAGCGCTTCCAAACATTCTGGCTGGATTCGCTTTTTTTTCCAGAAAGGATGGAAAAACTTGCTTCAAACCAACACGCACATTTGGGTCAAATTGACTCCATTTTTTCGTAGGATGGACGATCATGCTCCAGAGAACCAAACATAACGATATCAAACATTTGGGCTGAATTTAGTCCATTTTTTGCAGGATGGATGATCATGTTTCAGACAAACAATTGGACTGAATTGACTCAATTTCTTTCTAGTAGGATGAACAATCTTGCTTCAAACCAACACGTTAATCCACATTTGAGCTAGATGAACCCCATTTTTCCGTAGGATGGCCGATCATGCTCTGGAGAACCGACTCACTACCTGGTGTTCGGTGGCAAGAACTACCTGGGGCGGATCTCCATGGACACGAAGCCTTTCTGGGACGTCGGTCTCGAGGTGCCTGGAATTAAACATCCTGTCGCCCTCGATGTCCACTACAAAGCCCAGAAGTTGTACTACACTGACGCTGACAAAGACGCCATTTTGTAAGTACAACGTTACTAAAGTGATTCCTTTTAACACGCTGACTGTGGTGGATTAAAATGAAGTTCAATTTCAGCCCAAATTTAAACTCAAAGTGGTTGACAATTTTATAAATATTAAATATTAACTGGGTCCACTAAATATCATTAATTTCAAAAGATTGTTAAAACTTTTTCATACGACCCATCGATGGGTCGTTCCGCATCAGGAAAAACTTAAGCTCGAGTCATCGATGGGTTAAATCGCCAGCAACGTGTTAAATTTGTCTTTGATGCAGCGCTGTCAAGAGGATTTTGAAGTGAAAATTTAAGTAAAGAGTCGTTCGTTGCTTACGAAATTTATTATTTAAAAAATTAGTAAAGAGCTGTAACAACCAGGCGGTCTACTGCTAAGAGCATATCCAATATCTGAAGCCTGGGAGCTTATTTACCACTTTGATTGCGACTACAAAATATAAAGCTCAATGCCAAACTCATATATAAAGTCAATTGTAGTAAACGGTTTCGAAAAAATTAAACTTGAACTTAATCTTGCCTTCATTTAGTGTTGATTAAGTATTTATGAAAATTAAATTTGAGACTACTTGTCGGTCAGCAGCATCATGAAAATTACCGCCGTGTACCACCGGTGGCGCACGTCGCAGTCAAAGTGTTAATAAGTGAATAAATTACTTAATCTAAGTAACTTCACCTATTTAAGCGAAAAATGTATTGGGTTATTCTCGTTTTCAAACAATCGACTCCATTACTTGAATAGTGTTCTCATTAATTGCCGTGTACTCCAGAACATCATTAGTCAATTTAATCTGAACCGGTATTCCCCCGGAATTTCAATGGCAGGTCTATTACAGTTGTGTAAATATTTCGAATTTCATCGATGGACTTCATTATATGTAGAGTGGTGTCCCCTCAAAGGAAGGAATACAACTATTGTATCTATGGGAATTAGAGCTCCCAAGAGGAAATGTGCGGTCCCGATATAAAAGGTTAGGTAGGCCTTCATTTTGTTTAAATAGAATTGGTAATTTTTGTTTAGTTCCGTACCATTTTTACGGTTTACTGCTGTCCTGAGTTTCAGCACCTACTACTTTATTATTCAACTTTTATCTTGTTCCATAAACTTCTTTCTCAACTCACTGTTTCTATGGACCTTGTGCATACAGATTCTGCATTCCCGTAACTCCACACCAAATGGTGCCTTCCTCTTTTTGGAACGGCTTTGTTACGATAAGGGAGGCTTAAACTAACATCTAATCCAATCTAGTAATAATAATAATAATAAAAATTCTGTTGAATGATGTTGATGAAATCAACATTAAAACACGGATACGATTCCAATTTATTATAATCTAACCTAATTTTACAGCGTGGTGTCCCTGAACAACCTGAGCTACCCTCAAGTTCTGCTTGACGAATACATCAACTCCCCGGACGGTCTCGCTGTGGACTGGGTGGCAGAAAACCTGTACTGGACAGACGCTGGCCGCAAGTGCATCGAAGTCATACGATTAACGGGGCACTCTAGGAAAGTGCTCATCTCAGACGATCTCCAAGAGCCGCGAGCCATCGCTGTTTTCCCCAGTAAAGGGTACGTCTAAGTGCGCTTTTTTTCTTGAAGCGAGTTATTTATTCGTACTGATTCTTTGCAGAAACGATCTCCAAGAACCTCGAGTCATCGCTGTTTTTCCCAGTAATGGGTACGTCTTAGTGCGCTTTTGCTCATGAAGACCATTTATTTATTCGTACAGATTCTTTGCAGTAACGATCTCCAAGAACCTCGAGCCATCGCTGTTTTCCCCAGTAAAGGGTACGTCTAAGTGCGCTTTTGTTCTTGAAGACGAGCTGTTAATTCTTACCAGTATTTTGCACCAGTTTCAGGTTTCATTCTGAACCCTAATTTCACTCAATTTCATTCAGTATGTTTTCGCTCAACTTCATTCCAATTTTAAGCATTTTCTCCCGTAAAGTAAGTTTTTGTTTCTTGTCTCCAAGAAAACAACGTTTTTAATTATTCTTCAATGAGCTGAGAAAATTGTACCTTTGAGTCTATTATATGAGCGCGAATCTGATCATTTGATTCCGTACAATACGTAAACAGTGACGAGAAAACTCATTCAGAAGGTGCATGGAATTATTTTTACACGGGACAAAGGAAACATTTTCAAGATACCTCTGACTATGACTGATGATGAAGTAATTCCGATAATGATGGCCTGCGGCAAAAGTTTGGCCTTCATCATTTTCAGTACTAAAGAATATGTCATAAGTGTTTCAGAGATTGCTACAAAACCTCCTTTCAAACACATAAAAGTATTGATTTTCCCTTGTACTTTTGTGCTTCCTACCCTTAGACGAGTTACAAAAATGAGTCCCGATTAAAGCTACTTAATGAATCAACACGACAAAGGAAATCTTGCCATCAAGTCCGAATTCATTAACACTAATCATGTAACACACAAAACATGACTATCTTTTGGGCATTCCGTGGCTTATATATAAATGAACGATATGCTTATAGTATGTGATGAGAAACAAATACAAAGGAGCCTGATTAACAGGTTGACTACGATTGTGCGGTTACTTACGGTCAGTTTGGTTAGGCTAGGAGAAGTTGTTTTGAAAAACCGGCTTTTCTGCTCTTATGCATTTTTAACCTTTTTGACTAGTGTAAAGAATACAATTGAACCATAATGTGTACCCTTTTACTCTTAAATTTATTTAGGAAACGGAAGTAAAATAGTTGAACTGTTATTTGTATATTCTGGTACAAAAAATAAACAATTTAACTAGTGGTGCACATATGTACCACTTCGGAGTCAACGTGTTAACACCTCAGCAAAACTCACGCAATCCACGCAATTTGATCTTGAATTAGTGAAACGTTACGGTTTTTTGATTCCTTGTTTCATTTCACTTTTCTCTTGTACTTCTATGCTTTTTCTTGTGACCAACTTTCCCTCCAATTTGACTTTTCATGGAAATTACCATAGATGTTCTCTCAATCCTCAGTTTCTTGTTCTGGAGCGACTGGGGCGAAAACATATCCCGGATCGAGCGGTCCTATTTAGACGGGTCCGAGAGAACGGTGATCGTCAACACCGACATCGGGTGGCCGAACGGTCTGGCTCTGGACTACAAGTCAGAGCGACTTTTCTGGATCGATGCTCAGGAAAAGAGGCTTGAAAGCTGCGACCTGGAGGGCAAGAGGAGACAGGTCCTCGTGACCAACCTTCCCCACCCATTTGGACTTGCATTGGTGAGCCGTTGTCGCTTTGTAATTTTATACTTCCTTCCACATTTTGATTTTGTATTTTTACGCAGGTTCTTGTGATCAACTTTCCTCGCCTATTTGGGCTTGCATTTGTGAGACGTTATCACATTGTAATTTTATGCTTCCGTCCACTTTTCAATTTTGTATTTTTAGGCAGGTTTTTGTGATCAACCTTACTCACCTAATTGATCTTGAATTTATGAGGCTTTGCCGTTTTCTAATTTCATACTTCATTCTATTTTCTCTTGTACTGTTATGCTGGTGACTAACATTCGCTACCAATTTGAATTTGCATTGGTAAGACGTGGCTGCTCTGTCATTTTTTTTAATTTTCTTCCACGTTTTGATTTCGTATTTCTGTACAATTTCACTTAATTTCAAATCAAGGGCTGTTTTTCAGTTTCAATTTAATTTGGATCAATCTACTTACAATACGTCAATACTTTTAGTTACCTCCTGAACTGTGGAAAATCACGATCCCACTCGGGATAGTTCCAGAAAATTTCATAAACGGAGCTCGTAATTTACGATTTGTTCACCATTTTGAAAATTTCAGATGAACTCCTTCGTGTACTGGACCGACTGGAATCGGAGCAGCATCGAGATGGCGGACAAAATATTTGGCAAACCTCAGGCAATCATACGCACTGACATCAGGGTATGTACGCTTCTGCAAGCCTCTTTTTTTCTGAACCTCTACGACTGTAAAAGAAACTGTTTGCGTATTAACACTTTGACTTCGGTAGGTAAAATTGAAGTGTAGTTTTTATTTCAAATTTAAAGTAAATTGTAGTGAGTACTATAGAAATACATAACAGTAACTGGATCGTATTTTCATTTAGTTTTTTTTAATTCAGTTTATGACTACTGGTTGGCCAGCAGCATAATGAAAACTCCCTCAGTGACCAAATATGACACGTCGCAGTCAAAATGATGGTAAAGATAATTTTGGAAAACCTACAACCTGGGTTTGTCCAGCAGCCCTCTAACTTTCTGAAGCTACGCGGCTCTAAAAGAAATTGTTCGTGTATTAACAAAGATAATCATTTTGGACATACTAGAACCTGGGTTTGGTCTAGTAGCTCTTTCTTCTTCTGGTGTGTGTGCTAAAATAAAATGTTCACCTGTTATCAAAAAAAATTTTGGTCGAGCTACAGGGTTAGGATACTTGGCCCCTAAAACCGTAATCTGAGTTGTTTTCGAGGAGACCGTTTATGAATGATGCTCTAACCGCAATCTTGGTCTCTTCTTTCCGATCCGCTTTTCCAACAAAACTGAACAGGTTTGAAAAGGAATGTGTCAAACTCATTAACTAGAGTTAGTTGAGCAATTAATAAAAAGTTCACGACTCAAGTTAAGGCTTTAAACCCATACCTAGTGCCTGATTAAATATCTATTTCTCACGTGCCATTCTTCATTTGATTTTTTCTTTTCACCTTGTGCTTCTTTTAGAATCTTCACCAGATATTCATCAAGCCTACTCCAACTTTGTCATTCAACTTACTATCAACAAACTTCGAATTTAGAAGGTACCGTACTATTTTCAGGACTAAATTCAGTAGATGCTGAACAATTTTCGAGGTGTGTAATACGGCCTATGGCTTGGTACCGACTAAATTAATTTTTACACATCGCTCATCAAAAGCGCATGGCCAAACCTCAAACCAAGTAAATTAATTTCAAGTTAACAACCGACTTGAGTTGAACAATGTCGACTGTACTTGTAATTTACCCAATCTAGCCGAGAAGATTATAAATTGACGTATTTAATCTTCATAATTTTTTTGTCGGAGCTGATTGAGATTGTGTCCAATCAAGCCAAAAAGATTTAAAGTTACATACATTACCTTCATACACTCTTCCATAGGAAGCGATGGGGACTGCATCCAATCTCGCAAAGAAGATATAACACATACGTATTTTAAGCTTCATACTTTTTTTGTGGGAGGCTGGGGAGATTGTATCATTTCTCGTGAAGAAGTTTCAAAAGTTACGTATTTTAAACTTCATCCTCATTTTGTAGGAGCCGATGGAGATTGTGTCAATCCGCAGCGACTTACAAGAAGGCACCAACAGCTGTGGTCAGAAAAACGGCGGCTGCACAGACCTGTGTCTCTACAGGCCGGAGGGCGGCCACATTTGTGCTTGTGGGGACGTTCCTGATCCTCTCTGCTCTACAGGTGCGTGTGTGCCTCCATTTGTGGACTTGAACGTAGACTAGATACGTTAGATTACGTTAAAATCTCTACTTAGTCACAACCAAGGTGTACTAGTGCGTGTGTGTTTCCATTCGTTGATTTGAACGTAGACTAGATACGTTAGATTACGTTAAAATCTCTACTTAGTCACAACCAAGGTGTACTAGTGCGTGTGTGTTTCCATTCGTTGATTTGAACGTAGACTAGATACGTTAGATTACGTTAAAATATCTCCTTAGTCACAAACAAGGTGTACTAGTGCGTGTGTGTTTCCATTTGTTGATTTGAACGTAGACTAGATACGTTAGATTACGTTAAAATATCTCCTTAGTCACAAACAAGGTGTACTAGTGCGTGTGTGCTTTCATTTGTAGACTTGACCGTAGACTGACCTCGGTAGAAACGTTCCCCATTATTATTATTGACTGTCGACTGGATACGCTAGATAATGTTCTTTTAAGGTCTCCCTAGCCAATACCAAGGTCTACTGGTGGGTGGGTGCTTCTATTTGTGGACTTGACTGCACACTAAATTCGTTAGATTATGAAAGTTGGTTAAAACCTCCCTAGCCCCAATAAAGGTGTACTGGTGTGGGTGCTTTCATTTATAGACTTCAACGTAGACTAGATAGATTAGATTATGTAAGTTAGTTTAAAACCCCCTTGGCCACAACAAATGTGTTCTAATGGGTATGTTCTTCCATTTGTGGACTTTAAAGTAGACTAGATACATTAGATTATGTTCATTTAATATCTCTCTAGCCACAATAAAGGTGTACTGGTGGGTGAGTGCTTTCATCTGTACCTTTGTTCGTTGACTAGATATGATCATGGAAGATAGTTTAAACCTTATTAACCACTACGAAAGTGCTTCAGAGAGAGGAAGGATGAAGGTTCCATGTCGTACAGACTTGCGGGAATGAAAACTACATGCAGGTAGTGTGTTTTCATGTAAGATCCCCTGCTCATCGAAATAGTAAATTAAAAGTAAAAGGCATTGAAACAACGTAAAATTTGAGGAAAAAGTAGTAGGTGTGGATAAATAAGGCAGCAGTGAACCGAAAAAAGATGGACTCTGTCATAAAAAATAATTATTCTATTTCTACCAAAAAACGGCCAGCCTAACACTGCTCGTGACCACGCATTTTCCCCCTGGGAGCTCTCATTCCTCTAGATGCAATTGTTTCTCTATTGAAAATGTTCTTTTCATGTTGAGTGTCACAGATAAAATGAATGTCCTCAAAATACCGCATTTTTCTAGGGTGATAAGGACTTATCATACGACTTGAGACTTTATGGCTTAGGGGAAATAAATTAACGTTTATTATTTTTTTATGCGTGAAAAAGTAACGTTTTGCCCTGAAGTTATTGGTGCATGAGTGACTTTCTATAATTAGGCGTTTTTTTATGATGTCGAACACTTTTATTATTCTATTTTGATATTAAAATTTATATGGTTAGTAAAGTAGTTCGTAATCAACATCAACAGGCGGGGATGATACAGTTAGTGTTTTTAGAAGTGAAACAAAAATGTCAAAAAGTCTATTTGGAAATTGTTATGAACACACAATCAGCTAAAACCAAAATATTTTGTAACCAAAACTGCTAATTACATTATATTCAAATTTTTACTCTCTAAATATCTCACCATGGCAGAAAATGATTCTTCTCTAAATCTCTTCCTAATGCAGAAAATTAATTTTTTCATTTCTCCAAATTGCAGTAAAAGTCTACTTTACAAAATATCTCTCGATAACAAAAAAAGGATACTCATATAAAATCTCCTCCTTGCAGAAAAAGGGTACCTCATCTAATCCCTCCCCCTTGCAGAAAAAAGGTACCTCATCTAATCCCTCCCCATTGCAGAAAAGGATACTCAAATAAAGTCTCCCCCTTGCAGAAAAAGGGTACCTCATCTAATCCCTCCCATTGCAGAAAAAGGGTACCTCATCTAATCCCTCCCCATTGCAGCAAAAGGGCACTTCACCAAATCTCTCCAACATTGCAGAAAAAGGGAACGCCAAGATCGCAGGCGTGCTGCACAAAGACAGCGAATCCAAAGGCTCCATCCAGTCGTGGCTGCTGGTGGTGGGTGCGGTGGCGGTGGCGATCTTCACGCTGCTGGCCACAGCGTTTTGCTGCATACGCAACCGACAGCAAAAACTCGAGATGGGCAATGCGCCGCCGCCGCTGGAAGGAGGAGCTCTCACCTACACCAACCCGAGCTACACCGCCTCGCACTCCGACGTCACCTGCGAGAGGAGACCATTTACGTGGCGCAGGCTGCATCATCCTGATAACCCTCAGGTAGGGCACGGCATGTTGGTTTACGACAGGCAAGTGGGAAATGGTGTAGGGCATGTTGGTTTGCGACAAGCAAGTAGGGAAATTATAAGCTAGTTGCTGATAGAGTAGTAAGAAAATGATGCAGGGCATGTCGCCTTCCGAAACGCAGATACGAGAATGGTGGACGCTAAGTCCACTATTCTCCAAAGGTAGGTTAGTTTCTGATGCGCAGACAGGGAAATGGTGCAGGGAATGATGGTTTGCGAGAGACAAGAGAGGAAGAGGTGCTGAACTTGTTTGTTTCCGGCAAGCAAGCTGGTAAATGGTGCTGGGCATGTTGGTTTCCGATAGGCAAGTGATGAAATGGTGCTTGGCATGTTGATTTCTGATGCGCAGATGGGGCAGGGTATGTTGGTTTGCGATACAAGGGGTAAAATGGTGCAGGGCATGTAGGTTTCTGATGCGCAGATGGTGCAGGGCATGTTGATTTGCGACAAGCAAGTGGAGAAATTTTATGCTGGTTACTGATAGACAAGTAAGGAAATGATGCAGGGCATGTCGGCTTCTGATGCACAGATACGAGAATGGTGGACGGTAGATTAGTTTCTGATGCGCAGACAGGAAAATGGTGCAGGGAATGTTGGTTTCCGGCCGACAAGTGGGGAGATGGAGCTGGGCATGTTGGTTTCCGGTAGGCAAGTGGGGAAATGGGGCTGGGCATTTCGATTTTTATGAGAAGGATGAAAATAATGCAGGGAGTGTTTGCTTCTGAAACGCAGAAAGAGATACAGTGAAGGGCATTTTGGTTTCCGCTCTGTAAGTACAGATATAGTGTAGAGCATGTTGGTTTCCGGTATGCATCTAGGGAATTGGTGCAGGTTACCATCGGATTCTCATGCGGAGGTGAGGTAACGGTGCGCAGCATGTAAGTTAATGATGTGCAAATAGGAAATCGGTGCACAACATGTTGTTTCATAATGTGCAAGTAGGGAAATGGGGCATAGCATGTTTGTTTATATTGGATTTGTGATACAATTCTATTTTACATTCTTGAGCTCGTCACTAGACCGTTCATTGTTAAAGCGCTTGTGAAATTTTTTCTTTCACATTTTTGCACTAACGGTCCCACGCCGATTCCGATTGACAAGCACGAATTGGCACAGGCAATTTAACATCCGTACTCGAACATTCGAGCACTTACATTCACTCTGGTTCGTACCCTCTCTAACGCGGGTATCGCAAAACTCTGCAATGGGAGAGTGAAAGTTTG
>JACJUY010004528.1:50753-65955 GCA_014220935.1 Platorchestia sp. MABIK | reverse complement strand
GGAAATGAACTAGAGAAGCTCTGGAAATCGGCTCCACTTGCTGTCGTCGAAAATTGTACATTGTTCGTCCCTGGTAGTCTGAGGAATCGTTCCGAAACTGGAGGCTAAAGCTTGCATGCCTAAGCAGATCTGTTGCTACGGGAGATCCCTGGCTGTGTGTCTGCTAAAAGCGTGCTCCAAAAAGTGAAAAAGTATTAGGAAGAAGTTAAGAAGTAATTCTTCAATAATTCTTTAATATTTGACACGTTGATCGAAATGTGAGCCGCCGGTGTATCCGGAGGAAATTTTTATAATGCTGCTGACTGACCAAAAGTCACAAACTCAATTTTTATAAATGCTTGATCAAAGCTAAATGAAGGCCCGATCCAGAAAATGTTTGCTATTTTTAAAATTGTATATGATAAATAGCTTTAAATTTAAGTTGATAATTTGACTTTAGTTCATCATATCGTGGTAAACGAGTTGAGTAGTTGGCATCGCAAATTTAACGAGCCCTTGTTAGGTGTACTGTTGTTATCATGTTCATGAATATTGAACCAAATTATGTTTCCTACGCTCGTTCGTTCATTCAAAATAAATGAGTTTTATATTATTTAAGTAATTTTGATAATAAATTCCGCGAGCTGCGATTCCCCAGTCTAGCTTTTTCGCCACCTGCATGCATGTTTTTCGCCGCCTAAGCGATTTAAGCGATTAAATTGCTTAGGCGGCGAAAAACATGCATGAAGGGGGCGAAAAAGTTAGACTGGGTAGGTTCACTGTGATTGTCACATCGATAAATAATAAAGTAAGTTTTTTCTTACTTTGGTTTGTTTACTTGAAGTAGATCAGTGTGTACAGCGTACACTTGAGTTGGAGTAACTGTTAGTTTTTGAATTATACCAGCCGTTCTGTGGACTTTAGAATCGCTGCTGTTAAATGATCTGTCGTTAAAATTTCTTTAACGAGCAGAATAACGATGAATTTTGAAATCCAAGCGGTATGTATTACGAAAAATAAAAAATTTCCTGATACTGCAGGTCCTTTTTATTGACATGACATTTAATGCACGAAAAGACATTTGAAGCCTGCATTTTAATTTTCCCTCAGTTCTGAGTAACTTTGAAATTTCGTGATCCACGAATTCTCAGACGCAGAAAGTGTTGAATTTTCCGAGGCAAAGTAAATATTATTTTGTGTATCTGTTGTGAGATGCGAACGCTGTTCACTTTCAAGTACCTTCGTTGAAAATGACAGCGTTGAAAATTAGTGTTGGAAATTACAGCGTTGAAAATTGGTGTTGAAAATTACGGCGCTGAAAATCACAGCGTTGTCTTCTCTTAATTGAGTTATTACCTCAGGTCTTCCTTTTTTTGTGAGAAAAGTGCCTGCTTAGATTTTCGTAAAAATGAGTGGATAAAAGTTTTAGGGCCTTGAAATGTGCAGCGTTAATGTATAAGATGTAATATAAGCTGTGCAATTTATAACGAATAATGCAGGATATGTACTTAACATCTGTAGATTTTAGTTTTGACTTTGATAACCATTTGAGAAGTTCCAGAACTTGTCTCAAAACAGGATTCTTTAAATATTACCGTTCCCTACTGAATCTATTTTTATAGAGAACATTATATAATTTATTATTTCTTTTGATCTTCGTATCGTATCCACCGCACGACTAAATCCAGTTTCGAAAAGGAATAAATTTGAATAATTTTAAAACACCCGCTTGAGTAGCAGAGAAATTCTAATTTGGTTTCGATTCATCAGCTCAAGTTTTTAAAATTTAATTGAAAATAATGCTAAAGTATCTCCTCTAACGTACAGTTTGCAAAATAAAGTACAGTTTGCAGGTTGTTATGAAGAAACATTGGTCAACATTCTAATCCTGAAAATGATTTCCATTCATGTTCACCGACTAAGAATTCTCATCATAAGACACTTAAAACCAGTACTGTGTTTGGTCTCATTTTCATTGCAAATCAACTGCTTTCCTTTTCATTTTTTATCTGCATTTATGAGAAGGACCAAAATTTTCATATCCTCCTTGCAACAAAAAGCTGAAATGCGGGAAATGATGAAGTCCAATGTAAAGGTAAAGCAGAGCTCTGCAGCACAGATTGGCTCGTCTAGATTGCAAAGAGTGTAGGGCACTCCTGCAAATTGCAGACGGTAACTTGAAGCCAGTCTAGTTCACTCAATATACATCACATTTCAACAAAAGATGAAACATTCACTCACACTTGTTATTATTTCTGTCATTCTAACTCTGGAAGTGAGCTTACGTTAGAGCAGTATGTTTCGTATGCATGAACTTGTCGGATAATTTTTTCTCTCAACAGAAAAGCTAAGGCCTTTTAGTCACAGTCAATTACTTGAAAATTATGGATGCGGCGTAAGTTCAGTGTACGTATAATTTTGAAGCCATTTAAATAATGCTGTGGGTCTGTTTTAGTTAATGAGACTAAAAATTTAGTCCCTACCCACAGAATTTTCACGTGCTATCTTAAAATTGAGTTGATGGCCTCCCAGTTCGCTTCCAGGCCAAGCTGATACTTATGAAAACAACATTCAAGTAGTGAAGGTTTTCAACTTTACTCCTCTAATGCTCATATTTTCAACTGGCCAGTTCAAAGCCGTTCTTGTGACGATCTGTTCATTATATCGTTAAAGACAATTCTCTGTGGCTGAAAATGTTGGTGATGAATAGATAAAAGATTGAACAAAGAGGCTCGGTAATTATTTCCTATTCATTGTGTTTCTACTATCAAACGTTACTCCAATTCGGTTATATCACAAAAAAAGAATAAGCCGCACTACCGAAGAAAAACGATATAAATGATCTTTTCTTCCGCTCAAAATTTGGTCGAGGCCTTTCTTTATTCCATCTACTTTTTTTGAAATTTACCCATTGATTGCATAAATCGGAACTAAGTTGCCATAGAGAAAAACCTCGCGGCCTATTAACGGTCTGCTCAAAGTGACGAAAAAAGTACACTATGTAGTAGTGGCTATTCTCGTGAAAAAGGGTTTTTCTATTTTGCCAGTGTTTTGAATTTTTCATGTGTCATGTATCCGAAGAAATTGTTTGCGGGAATCTAAGCACCTGAGCTACGAACGATGATCGACACCGTCATGATTTGCGGAGAAAGAACAACGCGATAAGAGAATTTTAATTTTCTTTGTACGAACGCTGATTGAAAAACGTGAACATAAAGAACATCTAGAAACTTGTAATTTTTTAGTTTCCAATTTGTAAGGGAAAGGTTATTCAATGAATGCATTGAATGCATTTAATGAATGCATTTAATCACTTTTTGAACGAAATTTGCTTGTAGATATCATCTTCTTCAACCGTCAGTATTTGAAATTTGGGTGTTGAATAAATGGATGCTTTAAGTGCAGTATATTGACATTTTTACTTAGAAATACACTGTTGGTTACATTACAGCAGATACTAAAGCAAAATGACACTATTGTCGTTAAAAAAGTCTGTTGGAGAGCTATTTGTAGCGGGAATGCCCTAGCAGCCTTCATTTTGTTTGTCAATTAAATAGTCAATTGAACAAATGGATAAATAATTTTATTAGGGATTGCCGCAGATGAGCATTAAGGTGTTGCATAGCAGTTTCTTTTCAACGTACCTTAGAACATGAATACTTTTTACATCAATGGAAAAAAAATTTCCTTCTCTAATAATGTAGAGTATAGTAGGACATTGTGAAAAATTTACGCATTGGAAACAAAGAGCTCTTTTCAATACAATGAATACCAAAAATCGAGACCCGCTGCAAAGTACACCTCGTACCTACAAAAATTGGCAGAAATCCAGAGTTTTTACGGAAGTCATTTCTCGTTGCTTGCGTCGGCTACCCTACCTCGGAAAATTAGCTCTCTCCACCAAAAGGCAGTTTACTCGAGCCATTCAAATATTTACCCTGGGCCAGAGAAAATTCGGTAATTAGGAAAAAATACTTAGAGCTTGCGATGCGGATACTTGGGGAACATTAGAAGGGAAGACTCGTGTCTTTGTGGACTGAGCAGAATTATGCAGTGGGTCGAGAACCGCCGGAGAGGCTGGCTTTTTTTACCTGTGAGATTTACACTTCGAGCAACAGCAAGACCTCCTGTACTGCTACCGCGAAATGGGCAATGCAGTCAGTTTATCCTTTTTTAAGCTAATGAGTGTACATTGTACAGGGAACTTCTCGAGTACTATTTGTGTTGGTGGGAGAGGTCGAATTACTCGGAAGGATTTTTAAGCAATCAATTCAGTTGAAGTGGAGGTTTGTTGCACTAAAATAACGTTGTGTTAATGTGATTTGTTTTATATTATGTTATATTATAGTGTTACATTTTATGGGAATGTTAATTGTTTAATTTAATTTAATAAATTAATTCAACTGTTTATTAATTTTTGAAAATATATATCACATGACTTCAATGTTGTACTGGAGGTCGGTTGCTTTGAAATAAGCGTCCAGTGTTTGGTAGAATGATGATCATTTGAAAAAATGTTCAATAGATAGCTTTAGTACACATACAAATCTGGTCATAACGAATTTCGTACATGCTTTAAAAAACAAAAGTTTAAGTTGTCTAGTGAGTAACCATGATACGAAGTGAAGGTGTCGCTTGTTTTTTGGACTCGATGTTCGGCAATGAAACGTTTGCATTGATCCAATGACATGACCCGATCTGTTGCGTTACCAACACACACATCAATTTACATCATCATCCATGTCTATATATATAAAATATATATAACATGCCTATATAGATAAAATATGAAATCATAAATTCCCAATATGAAATTTGATAATTCCCAATTTAAGAAGAGAGATGAACTTACCATGGAGTAAAGAAACGCAGCGTGTCGGCAGCGACCGTGTCAACTTCTTGCAAACTGACCTCGACAGAAAGATAGCAAGAAAATTCTGGTGAAATACCCCTTTAAAAAATTTGTGAGCATAGGTATAGATGTAAATCTTGAACTGAAGTTTTCAAAAAGTGGTAAGCCTGAGTATTCACAACCGCTAAGAGTGCATACACTGTAGAGCTCAGCTGCATAATTAGACACCTTCTGCTGTACCTCCCTCGCTTTTGCACTGAAATACCCCCCATCTTTGCGCAAGTCCTCATTACTGCACTCTCTTTGTAACTTTTCTCCATTTTTGGGTTATAGGCCCTCAAATGCTGAGCCTTCGGACGAACGGTCCTCTGCGTGCAGCCAGGTTTCTAATTTCAAGCTGCAGGAATCGCCGAAAAATAGCGGTCTACGACCGGCAGCCGACGCTATAATTAAATCTGATCGCTTTACGACTCCAATTTGCAAGGAAGAACTCTCGGCCAGCGCTGCTGACTAGACACGGAGCTGCTCGAGCAGCAAATCAAAAGAGATTTCGCGCAAAAAACATGTTCTCGTCTCGAGTGGTGGAGTGTATGAGGAGAGATGAGTGCGAGAATCTTATTCTCTGCACCGGCCTCTGGACCGTGAAGTATATACCAACCAACCACTAAAATGACAAGAAGTATTTACATACCAATACTTAGAACGTCCACATATATAAACATACCGACTATTAGGACGTCAAGAATTATATACATACAAACCACTAGTACGCAAAGAAGTACATACACACCAAGAATTAGAAACTCAAGTTTATGCACACAAATCACTAGAACGTCAAGAAGCAAATACTGTACATACCAGCCGCTAGAACTTCAAGAAGTCTGTACAGCACTCATGTGTTTTGTTTTCATATAGTTTGTTCATTAACACAGATAAAAGTCTCAGAGTTACACCAAAGAAAAGGACAATGAATTTAAAAATGATGTCATGGAAAAAACGCAGTTGAAGAAAGTTGAAGTTGAAGTTGAAGAAAACAATATTAAACACAAACAAAAAATACATGAGTAATCGTGAGTACAGGGATGAGTTAATTTTTATGGATACCTTGAATTTTCAGAGAGCTTCAGTCGTGTCACCCGGGACACACTTAGCGTAAGTCAATACTATTTCACGTAAATAGTTCACTTACTCTGGCCAATTTATGAATACAATATTGACTGACAATACCAAAAAGTTGGAAGAAAAAATGACCAAAATCTTAAGGCTTCTGGAGTGAATTAAATTTCATTTCCAAATTCCAAAAACTGCCCAATTTTCAAAAAATTTCATCATGTGAAATGCGAATAAGTGATTGAATTTTTCCTGTCGCCTGCGCATAAGGTCAAAGGTCATACATTCCGATTCACTAAATATTTCAAAGAACTGCTTGATTCCTAATAGTGCGTCATAATTTCTCTGAAGGAACTTGTCAGAATCTCTTGAAAATTTTTAATTCATAGGATGTAACTCGTCAGAAAGTTATCTTCGTGTAACAAATTACGCCAACTTTAATTCATTGGTTACGTCAGTTATGTAAGTTTTGTTATATATTTTGTTGCTATTGGTTGTATCAGTGTTTCTGTGTGAGAGACAATTCATCTACGAGATTAACAAACCCATGACAAGAAATGGGCAAACGGGAAAGACTCAGGGAGTGCGGGAATTATAGTTTCAAGTAAAGGGCGCGGGAAAGGAAAAATCAAGGCTGAATTACATTCACATTTTCCTAAAATAGCTTAAAAAATAAGGACAAAACTGAAACAGTGTTTTAGAACATACATTTTCAAGTGTTCCAATCTTAATTTGGGTTTAAACTTGCGAAGCATGAGGGTTTTATGTTCAAAATTTGATGTGGTCTATAGATATTCATATACATGAAGCTTTTGTATTTAAACGCACAAATCAGCACTTTTGCTATTATTTAATGTTATTTATTTATCCATTGAACTATTAAACTATTTGCTTAGCTGGGGCACTGAATCGGAAAAATTGTTTCACAAGTTTTCTGAGCGAACGAATCAAAAGGATTCATTTGGAGTAATCTCTATCACACAATACGAGTACGACCCACAGAACCCGTAAATGGAGAAAAGTCTGGAATTGGAATATTAAAGTACCCCATTTGCTTTGAAGCACTGTTTCGTCACATGGCCGTCGAATTCATCCCCAAGTGCTCGACGCTAATTCAATTGCACATTGCTGAGCAGTGTATAAGTAATGTAAAAGTAATGCTATGAGCATTGTTAAAGCAATATTAAAATAATGGAGAAACTATAAAATGATGTAAAAGTAATTCATAGACAATGTAAAAGCGATGTAACATCAATAGAAAAACTATGCAAAAACGATATAAAAGCAATGCAAAAACAATTCAAATCAATGTAAAGACAACCAAAGAACAAAATTAAAATAATCCAAACAATTTAAGAGCAGTGTAAGAGCGCAGTAAAACCAATGTAAATTGTTATGCAAAGCTGCTATGTGAACATAAACTGCAGCAACACAGCGCAGCAAAAAAGAAATAATTTAGAGCGTGACCGATTCAAAATATACTCACTACTTGAAGAGAAATTCAGGCCAAATATTTGGAAGATTTCGTAACTGTCTTCCCTATAATCGAGGCGTTCACGGAGCTGTAATCGAACTCGATTTCATTGAGAGAACAATAATCCGAGGCGTTATTGAGCCGGTAATCGGAGGCTGATTGCTGGGAAAAACATAGCGCAAGATCAGAAAAAGAGCGCTGCAACACTTCAAAGGTTCGAGAGATTTTTAGAGCGCTAAAAAAAAGAGTTAAAGTGGATTGAATTCAGAAAATACGTCTAAAACCACAGAGAGAAAGAAGAGGCAACACTTCAAAAGATCGAGTGATTTTTTAAAGGCTGCCGGAAAAAACCTAATTAGAATGAATGGAGAAAAATGGAGAAGACTACAGACAAAACGTATGTAAAAAATGCTTATGAAAGTCTTCAGGAATAGATTTGTGTTTTGGGAAGAGTAGTTAATTTAAAACGTCAAAACAGGCCCCGAAAAAAACCTGTTAGTTTAAACGATGTCTTCAAAACTCCATCGGTCATCATCTGTAGAAACTGTAGAAGAAGTAGTATTTATTTTTATAAATTGGACAGGTAGGCGCATGATAAAGTTTTCCTTGAATGTAAGTGCAACATCAGGTAAAAGCAACTACGCAACTGAAACATCCTAGAGAATAGACTATGGAGAGAGAGTTTCGGATAGCAAACCGGCAAAAACAAATTTTCACGAGAAAAAACAGAGAAACGAACCCAGATATCTAACTCAAGACATCTACGGTAACTTAAGATATCCAAACTGCAGTGGTTCTTAACCTGGGTTCGATTGAATCCCAAGGGAACTCCAGGACACACCCAAATGTGACGGCATGTAAGAGGACACACCCAGATGTGAGGATGTGTAAGTGGACACACCCAGATGTGACGGGTGTGTACGTGTGTCATGATACACCCCGATGCTCAACAGTGTGCGTGTGGAGACGGTGAATTATCCGGAAGTTATATTATTTTGATTTGGCAGTTCAAGTATGAATACTGAAACTTTTAAATCCTTCACACGTACATCATTATAACAGTTTTAATAATTTCATAAGCCTAGTAATCTCCTATATATAGAAGGCATGTCATTTAAAGATGGACCTAATTTTTGTTGTTGTTCATCATAAATTGTGTTACGTTTTGAAATGACTTCACTCAAGTCAATGAGAGTTTTAAAAGAATTTTTTTTCTACCGGATTTCAATTCAAGAAAAAAATCAGACTCCGGAATTGTTAAAGACTGTTTCAATTGCTTGTAGCATAACCTCGTTTACGTCCTTAACTCCCTAACGTTCAAGAAATTCATCTATTTCATAAAGGTATTCCACACGTATTAAATATTTTTAAATTATGGCCATAGAGCGAATATACAAGTAATATGACTTTGATCTTTGGATGCCAATTACACTTTACTGAAACGCTGTTTCCACAGCGTTCGTTGGGCGTTTTATTTTGCTCCACTTCCAATTTGACTGGCCTGACTTTGATCAGCAGGCAGGTCAAAGAGAGTCAAGTTTCGCTCAGGCTAGGCCAAGTTGGGCCCGTTGTTGGCCTCTGATGTGCCTCTGCTAACGCACTTCTGTTCTCACCAGCAGAAATCTGGAGAAATTCGGTGCTACAAAGCCAGAGCTGCGGACAATGGGGCTTTGGCGTTCAGGCCAGGTTGTAATATCCTGGGTTGGAACTTCAAACAAAGTGTAGCTCAATTAAAGAGAGGAGAATTTGATGCTGCCTCCGAATATCATTTGTTATGTGATATTTAAAACTAGGAGTAAATTGGAATGAATTGTTGAGGCTGAATTATGATTTCATTGTAATTCATACCCGAGCTAGTGAAATAATTTTTTGCTACGTTTGGGAGAATTTGATGTTAGTTTCGAGTATCATTTATGTTTAGATCAGGGAGCCAATTTAAATAAATCGGTGATGTTGAACAATAATACATTGTCAAGCACATCCGAGCTGATAACATATTTTGTGGTTACGCCCATAAGCAAGTTCATGAATGATCAAAACTTTGAAAGGTCGAACATTTCACTGTACGTTTTAAAACCACAGAAATTTACAATTAGCTCAATATTTCAATTATTGGAGGTGAATTATTATCAATTCGTAATATTATAAAGTATACTCTCTGTAGCGTTAATGATGCTCTTTAATTCAATCTTAAAAATACAATTTAAATTTCTCCAATACGCGTTTTAAATTCAAAGCAAAAGATTTCAATAACTCCAAATCGTTGAGAAGTAGGAAACCAATTTTTTCATCTGAATTTTTTTTCTGAAAAAATATCAATTCAAGAGAATGTTACCAGATTTTCTCAAAGTTTGACAGCATAAGTTGAAAGGAAATGGATTCTTTTGAGTTCTGGGAACTGGCATCCAAGAATGGAGACACAAAACGTTCCGAAAAATCTAAAAGTCTTGATTTATGTTCCATGGCATGCACATTCATTCAACAAAAGCTGACATTCATGAAAATTGAGTATTCTACCAATTGTGCTGTAGAGATGCTACAGAACTGCAAGTACATAGAATAGTGCGTTTTACATTCACGAAGACATTTATGCAAAATGTTTTTCTAAAGTCAAGTTCCTATAACTCGTATTTTAAAAATGAGAGACATAGCTCCAGTTTCAAGATTCTGTTTCTCGTATGTCAAGAAATCAGATTTCGGGATGTGGAGAAATCAGAGTTGAACAACCGACTGTATGTCTTTTTTCATTACTTATTGTATATCGCTTTTGAATTAAAGGAAAGTTGGCATCCTTTAGTCAAATGGGGCTTCAGCAACTGCATTCTCAGTTTCAATGAGTAGAATGTCGATTATCGATGTGAGTAGTAATTGAATCACATGGACAAGTTAAATATTGTCATGAAGTTAACTCTTTGTGCTCAGGAGTTACATGGTAAATTAACGAAGACAACCTGGAAACACACGCTGACATTATTTTCCTACGGTAGAAATTTTTTGAGAAAATATCTACTATCGTTTATTTGAGTTTTCAAACAAGAAAACTTCCAGTATTGAAAGTTTCGACCGCAAAACAATCGTTTACTCTTGAAGAAAATCCCGATCACAAAACCATTAAAAGGACTTGAAAATTGTTCTCAATAACTACGGAAGCGAAGAGTTTATTATTTTTCAATGCTGAGGCCAATAATAGAAACTCATGAGCTATTGCTCTCAGCCTTTACTGAGGGCGGAGAATTACGAAGAAAGGCCTTACAGCGAAGACAAAAAATGACGTAATAATGCAGCTCAAAATACTGAGGCTTGCTTGGAGCTTTAGTATAAAATATTTCCGCTACAAACTTCGCACTCGCTCACAAACAGGTGGGGTTATTTTTCGCGGAGAATGTTTTTCACCTGCACAGCCGAGTCTGCAAAAAGCGTTTATTACTGAACGATCCGGAGGTTCGCTCGAGGGGTCTAATACGGAAGCTCCGGATGGTACCTACTTACCTAAATACTCAGTAGCGATGAAAGTAATCTCGGCTGGATGTTATGACTGAGATTCTGCTGAAAGAAATTTAGTGGGGAAACTGTAAAGGCTGAGTGATGATTTTTGTAGCATTTAACCCTTGTATTTATGGTGTTTGGATTTGTAGTGCTTCATAAGAGAAAAACTTTAAAGTCTTTAATGATTCTGTTAAGGCTCTCAACACTTAATGCAACTATAGGTTCACAGCATGTTCGTAGGTTCTGTTATAGTATCTATAATTTTTAAAATATTTTATTTATTATTGTCAATCAAATGACCCCATATCTACCCAATTTTGAAGAAGACGCGTATCAATAAGCCCCTAATCGTAACAATATTTTTTTGATTCGAGCAGATCTACCATGATTTTGAACGACATTTACAAACTAGACTATTTATTTTACCACTGTTTTCTTATATTATCTTATGAGCTTAAGTTTGGGTTATGATGGACTGAAAAAATAAACATTCTCATGCTGTACTGTTAATAAATTCACGTTGTTTTTTATGTAACAATGCAGAGACGCTGGCAGCTTCATAAAATATTTTTTGGAAAGCAAACAATGAAGAAACTCTCATCTGAGGAAATTTAGAGCCACTAGTCGATTTTTATTCAGATTTGAAGTAGAGGGCCTGTGCACCACGGACTGCTTTAGCTGTCATAAACCTTACACAATTTGGCCGCTGTGTGAAAGAAATGGTTCTTTGAGTGCCTTCGCTTTGAAGTTCCAGTGAAAATTCTACGTGATGGACGTCTCAAGACTTTAATGGAAAATCCCACAAATATTTTTCAGATGTAGAAGAGATCTGCCAGAGCTGTGGTCTTAAAACTTTCTAGGATTTGTCTTCATAAAGATTCGGTGGAGACCGTGTTTGAACGATTTAAGAACTATTTTCAGAGTGAAAATTATGTTTGCTTCTCTTTTCTGTCGATAAAAGTCGTATCGAAAAGTCATTAGAGAAAAGAAAATCATCAGTCATAGAAAAGAAACTAACCACGAACTGACGCGGAAAATCTACCTAACAATTATACGGTTACTTTGAGTATTTCTCTTTTGTCACCCTGAGGAAATAAAAAATAATAAAATTATTGACATTTGTGCGCATTCGATGGTGTTTTCGTCGGTCTCTTCAGTAGACAACTGTGATGGGCGTTACGCTTGTCTCACGAAAATTTGGCAAAGTGTTTGCAGAACATGAAGTTTCTGGTAGAGCCACGTAAAAGTTCACAGAAACTTCTTGATTTAAAGTGTTATTCAGAACGGCTTGAGTAGAATGTCCTGTCTTCTGAAACAGAAAATTTGCGTGCTGTATATGTCTAAAAATGTTCATGATGTAGGACTATGTTGTTAAATAATATTCTCAACACACGGCTAGATGATCTCACAAGGTGATACTGATGTTAGAAGATGTACGATCTGGTGGTATTTATTTCAGGTGCTGTAGAAGGGCATAACGAAAATTTACATTGGTACAAGGTAGCTTTTTGTAGAGGCTATCACCGCTACCATTTTTTGCTTCGTTATCTGAGTATGTTTACTGACAATAAACTTGCGATGGTATCAGGTTGTCACCAACATCAGAATGATGAAAGAACTGCCAGTCAGCGCTGAACTTCACAGAACAAATCAGTCTTTAAATTCAACGTAAAATCAAATATTTTACATCGGTTTATAGAAGTATATTTTGAGATAGGTATTAGCGGAACAGCATTGAAAGCTCACGCTCATCACCGCTGCACCTACACTTCGCCCCGTTGCAACTTTATAACCCGTGATCTTCGTCCCGTTGCTGGTTCAAAAATTGCAATGTCTTTTTCCATTGGCTGAGTCTGCCTCTGCCAAAAGCCGCTTTCTTTATTTATTGGTGCACGAAGAAACATCCGACCAGACTCTCGGCTTAGCCTCTAGCGCGATACCCTGACTTTTTATAAAAGATATTTTTGAACTTCTGTCGATGAGCTTTACCAACCATTAGAAACGTTGAAAAATTCAATAGCTAAATGCTTTCATGTTGTCCTGAAAAATGACGTACTGTTATTTCTAGAATCCAAGTTGCGTGCATATGTTGCAGGATATAAATGTGCCCACGAGGTAGGAGGGATTGTATTTGTATCAGAATGAAGAAACTCAATTTTATTGATTGTTGTGGTAGAGAAAACTTTGCCAAGTAATGAACTGAGTTTCTCACTCGATGCCTTGAATTTCTGCTTCCGTTCTAAAAAGCCGTTTTCTACCGCAATCGCTTGATGTTTCTCGGTATTTTTGCAATGTCTGCTGATTTTTTGGGGGCTCAGAGGGATAAAATGAATAGTTTGAATTGCGGCTCATAATCGGTGGCCCATAATCATAGACATATAATCGTTGTGCCTTGAGTGCCTGAACCACACCAATACATTTCAGAACATGAATGAGGAGCGACAGAATCTCCGCAGGTGAAAGCAATCTTCCAAAAACGAGAGATGTTCGGTAACGTCTCACCCTCAACCTTCCCGAAAACATTCACGGTTACCTGCATCATTTCCTCGACCTTCACTAAGACATTCACAGTTACCTGCGTCATTCCCTCGACCTTCACGAAGACATTCGCAGTTACCTGCGTCATTCCCTCGACCTTCACGAAGACATTCGCAGTTACCTGCGTCATACCCTCGACCTTCACGAAGACATTCACAGTTACCTGCGTCATACTCTCGACCTTCACGAAGACATTCGCAGTTACCTGCGTCATACCCTCGATTTTCACGAAGACATTCAAAGTTACCTGCGTCATACCCTCGACCTTCACGAAGACATTAGCAGTTACCTGCGTCATACCCTCGACCTTCACGAAGACACTCGCAGTTACCTGCGTCATACCCTCGACCTTCACGAAGACACTCGAAGTTACCTGCGTCATACCCTCGACCTTCACGAAGAAATTCACGGTACCTGCGTCATTCTGGAAGTTTTCGAACACCACGCACCGACCCACCATTTCACAAGTTCAAACTTCGAAAATGTGAGATAATTTGTTTGAAGTTCTGCAACTAAACTCTATTGAAAGGCTCTTCTGAATTCTGAAGTAGAGATAAGATAGTTTTTGAAATAAAAACTTTTCTTGCTGTCCATTCAGGCCTGTCAAAAATTTCATCTGATTTCATTGAGTTCGTAAAAGCGTTTCCCATCTAGGGTAGTTTGAATTTATTTAAAAAAATGATTTTCGTCAATTTGTGAATTTTGAACTGCGAAGTTACTTCCTTGTATGTATTAGCATGAAAATAATGAAAATGAAAATAATTAATTAGTATACTGACATGAACTAGCATGAAAATTGAGATTTGAAAATAATGTTCTTAGATTTTCAGGTTACCACAAAATTTTCAGATTTTTCCCTTGTCACAAGCATTAGATCTGGTGATCGGAAGTATTATTCACTGCAGAAGAGCCCATGGTGAAATTTAAGAACTGTCGAGTTGCGCTGCATAGAAAAAAATGAAGTTAGTACATAAATTATTTGTTCACTCCCAAATAACAAATAGTTTTGCATTGTCGTAACAATCATTGCTCCGAAAGTGCCAAGCTTTTCCAGTGTTCTTGAATGAATAAAAATTCTGTTGAAATTTCTTTCATCAAAGCCAAAATAAAACAGTAAAGTCAACACAGGTAGAAAAAAAATTCATGGCGGAAGATCTGACAGAATTGTGCGGACAATAAGAAATTTGAAGCATTTTTGCGTGAGTTTTACTGATTAATTATTCTTTTTCAAACACACAAGCACATTGTTGTTCTTGACTCTACTAATTCAAAGCGCTGAGCCATTTTTCGATTTACAATGCAATTTCTTAAGAAGATATTCAAGTAAAATATCTTCTTAAGAATATGCATTAAGAAATTGCACTCAGAAATAGAATATCTTCTAAGAAATTGCATTCAGAAGATTTTCAAATAGAATATCTTCTTATCAATGCAATATCTTAAGAACATGCATTGTAAAACGAAAAACAGCTCAGCGTTTTGAAGTTGCACCGTAACTGCTGCCCAAAATTATGGAAGTCTATTAGTTTTCCTTTAAAGTCGATTATGATCTCCTTTTTTCTCTTTTCTGCTCTTGAGGCGAAGAGGACATTGGTGATTCTACGCTTGATGGGAGGAGGACATTGGTGATTCTGCCCTTGAGGCGAGGAGGACATTGGTAATTATGCCTTAATGGGGGGAGGACATTGGTAATTCTGCCCTTAATGGGAGGAGGACATTGGTGATTCTGCCCTTGAGGCGAAGAGGACATTGGTAATTCTGCC
>JACJUY010004528.1:0-40172 GCA_014220935.1 Platorchestia sp. MABIK | reverse complement strand
CCTTTTGATAGAAATATATTTTTTTTGCCCAAATCAACTATCATAAAGCCCAAAAGAAACACATGCAAATTTCGTTTGAAAATTAATACTGCATTTTCAAAAATCTTCGAAATTAAAAACCTATCACAAGACAATTAATGTTTTCAAGCACGCTTATTAAACGAATTAAATTGACTTATTACCTTTCTCGTACTTCAACCTTAGCTGCAATCTGACGTAACCTTTCGAGTGACTGAGAAAGATCAGATTGTACACCTCTCGTGTATAATCTCATAGAATCTCTCAAGTACAATGCATAGTACAATCAATCCCTTATTTTCGGAAGTTTCCCATTCAAG
Organism: Platorchestia sp. MABIK; assembly: GCA_014220935.1. NCBI lineage: Eukaryota > Metazoa > Arthropoda > Malacostraca > Amphipoda > Talitridae > Platorchestia > Platorchestia sp. MABIK. The sequence continues at coordinate 39,834 of JACJUY010004528.1, read as the reverse complement.
TCATTATCATCAGTTTTAATATTTTATTTTGAAAACCTCCATGGAAGTTCAAGTCTTCCTCGTGGTACCATCCCTTAAGTTCACCACATAGCACCATCCCTTAAGCTCACCACACAGCACAATCCCTTAAGTTCACCACACAGCACAATCCCTTAAGTTCACCACATAGCATCATCCCTTAAGTTCACCACATAGCACCATCCCTTAAGTTCACCACATAGCACAATCCCTTAAGCTCACCACATAGCACCATCCCTTAAGTTCACCACATAGCACAATCCCTTAAGTTCACCACATGGCTCAATTTAAGGTCACCATTAACACTGTAGACTATAACCTCATGACATCTTAACTGCATTTGGTAGGACTTAACCGTCCTAAACTTTCGAGCGTTTTAAAAAGAACTTGAAGTGAGAGTGTACTAATAAATGCTGACATGCACGAAAGCGTCGATATAGTCCCATTAGAACTAAAATCGTCATCGTGGATCTCAACATATTGTCAGTTTACTTAAGTCCTTGAATGTTGGAACCCGACTGTCGCTTATGATATTCGTGAAGTAACATCCAAAGTGATTCGTAAGCTCACATTTTTTTCTAGGCTCTCATAACCACAGCCAATTTTTTTTGAAGCTACTGATGGATTTTCTAGTTAAGTCAGACAAAAAGCTAAGTGACTTCCGAGCGCCGTAGAAGGGCCTCGAAGAAGACGTTATTGTTTAAACATACGATAGACGTAGCTTTTTATGATCTAAACATTAACGATAGTGGAAGGGAACTACAGTAAGTAATTTAAGATGTTTTTTATGAGCGGCTTTTTTATAAATGTGTAGAAATCAGGTTAATGCCACATTTCTATGAATACAAATTAGGTCCAATGAAATACCTGACAGTAGACGTACTCTGAAACATCATAAAAGTGTAAAAAATGAATTTCTGACGATCTTTCTCAAAACTCTATCTCAGTTCTCCCAGTCATTCCGACATGGGTAACCGAAATCATTAACTGTAATTTTATTATGTCTGATATACAAGAAGAGTTAAGCAGAAGACATAGGAGATAAGGTGGTAATGGTGATGACAAAATATTTCTCACTTTCCTTCATGGGGAGTTCAAATTTCCGGGCGCAGAATCAGTGACCTTATCCTCTGGAAAATTCAAATCTCATAGCGACGGGCATTGGGCTTCAAGATGGAGCCATTTCTTCTTGATCCCCAATCGAGAAGCTTTGGGAGCTTTGGGTCCTTGAAACAATGGTATTTGCCGGCCTGAAAGGTACAGGATCGTGTAGGTATGCCTCAAGCGGTTGCCTTCATGGAATTCTTCCGTTAAATTAAACACAGAATTGTAGTAATGGGCTATCCAAGAAGCATCCAGAGGAAGTAATTTGTATACGAGTGAATAACTGAGGTTTGTAAAATGATATGTCAAAGTGAGGCAACTTGAACGGATGCCTTCATTGGGTTCTTCTGTTAAAGCCGAATACAAAATTGCAGTAATGGGTTACCTAACAAGTATCCTGAGGATGTTTTTTATAAGCATAGATGACTGAAGTTTGTAAAATGATGCATCATTTTGAAACACCATTGTTCATAAGATTATTTGTCTTTTGCCAGAAAAGACATGAGGCTGTTTCGTTTTAGATCCCAGTGGTCTGTTGGACATTCGCTACCAAACATGACACTATAAAATAAAGAAGCCTAGGGACTGATGCGTTATTGATGATGAGAATCTTAAAAAAATTACTCGTGCTTTTCAAGCACTGTTCTATGAAATAGTTTGCACATTTTCAGGATATTCTTTTCTACCCCACACAAATTGAGAAACATGCAGATCCCAAACATGTATTGTGTGATGTGATGATCTAAATGCAAGTAAGATAGCCTAGGATGCTAAGTAGTTAAGTAAAGTCCTTTGGTAATTCAATAACTTGAACAAATTTCATGATGTGCGATCAGGAATATAATGATAATTATGATGTAGCTCACTGGACGTCATGACGTCTATGATGTAGCTCACTTGACGTCTTCAGTCAAATTTCATGACAGCGAAGTGAGAATATACCTAATGTGCGAGACCTAATGTGCGAGACCTAATGTGCGAGACCTAATGTGTGAGTACTTATGGACGAGACAATTGGAAATTTATTAATCTAATGAACTGCTCTTTTTGGACCTTATAAGCTTCTATTTATAGACCTAATGAACTTGTTTTTATTGATTGATTTAATGAACTGCCCGATAATAGACCTAAACACATACTTTGTCGCTAGTCTTGTTTCATTTTCTGGAGGTTCTGCCGCACTGATTTTTGATCTTCCATACTTTTAAAGTTTGCAATCTGAACCTGAATTTTATCCAAAACCAAATTTGTTACCTAGTCATGTTGTAAGACGGGCCGCAACACCTTCTCTAATTCTCAATCTTACATCATTTGATCTTCCTGAATAAATCCTTTAATTCACAAAAAAACACATAATTCTGGGATTGCGTGGAGGTCCATTTTATCATATATCGATGCTGCTGAACAGCGATGATGGAACTGTTGATTAAATAATATGAAAAGAAAACCAAGCGATAAACTCAAAGTGCGCTAATGAAAGACCAATGTAGCGTCTTCGGTTGGAAATTCCCTTGTGATAATCGTGATAATCTATCTGAAATTCATGTCTACCAGCCTCCTTGATAGTTCTGAAGTAACTCTGTCCTTCCTTCTGGCAAAGAATAAAAGAGATAAATACTTGAAATTCTGGAGCAGGGGACACTTTCTTCATTATTTAATCTTGTCTACACACAGAGACACAAAATATACGTAATAGAAACTCCAGGTACAACTGATCACGCATTGCTCCAGTTTTCTTCACAGAAAATGATCAACAATTTCAAGATACATATTTACGAAAAACTGGAGTGGGATGAAAAATTTGTGTCGAAATTTTACGTGTGAAGCCCACCGAGTTGTTTTACTTTCCTGCAGCGTCTAAGAATTGTTTTGAAAATTTGAGGAACGAAAAAGTAGTTACTGAAAGTGCTAGAATTGCTGAAAAATTGTGCTAAGGTTTTTGTAATGTGTGAATTAACGCTTCTTCGTTTGCTTTAACTAGCTCCACTTGGTATAATACGGTGCTTGAATTTGAGTGTCCACGAAATACTTACTTTGTTTTATTTCTTCGCAACCGCCCAGAAATATTTATTTTCCTCATAAGGTTAAGGTTTCATGTTGAAAAACTGAAGTTGAATATCCATTTGAGTTTTTGTAGTTCAAAATTTTGCAATTTTTTCATTTCATTTAGAGGAATTTTATTGTTTTATTTTTCTTGTATGTGCTGTCGACTCTCGACTTCAGCTATCTAAAATTATCTCAACTCCTTTGCAAAGGAAACTTGTTTGAAGTTGGTTCTTCCGTCCTCTAAACTGATGCATTGCCAACAGTTGCTTCCAAAGGTCAACGTCTCCCTGTCTTCTTTGAACTCTGAATTTCGTAAGCAATTCGAAGCATCATTTCATGCTACCTTACCCAGAATTTTCTCCAGAAATTCACTTGGAATCATAGGGGCAGGCCGAGGCAAGTCGGGCTTTGGCAGGAAGTTTCAATGGAGAGTTTTTTCCGGTCGAGTTGTCACATGGGAGGCACGGTCAAAACACGAGACTTGATCCGGCTGGCTGCAGAGACCTTTGGTGACCGTCTTTTCGAGCGCACAAAGTTGCCAGAAACAAAGACGCGGCACAGCTCGGTCGCAAGATGAAAGCTGGAGCCTTGCGAGCCCATCTACATCGCATGGATTATTGCGGCATTTAGTACATGAAGAGTATTTGAATATTTGAGCTTTACTTGAGTGCATGAAAGTACAGGAATTACGGTCTCGCTGTACAGTTTCGTTGTGGCACTACAACTCATACATTCAGTACATTTGGTGTCATCCACACGCATTGAATGAATACTGAAAAAAGAGATTAGCGATGTTTAAGTTTCAATATTAATTGAAAACTGTGAACGAACTTTAAATTACAGTATTTTCAACCAAATTCGAGCAAGTATTTGAAAACGAAAGTTTAAAGTTACCGATGCATTTATTGCCCTACGAAACTTTTTCTTACTAATTATTTACTTTATTTGACAGAGTTAAAGACATTCCTTGCAAAATGAAAGAGCTAGTAAGTAATCTATGTCAGTTTTAATTGGCAAAAATATCGGTTTTGAAAGAAAAACGTGAACATTTGACAGTTTTTTTCTTTCATTTCTTTAGTTACGTGCAAAGACAGCAAGTAAATACTATCTAGCTTTAACATCAAGCATTCTATGAAAGTATTTAATTGCATTATAACTGCTGAATGAAAATTAGAGCAATGCCTGAACAGTTGTACCTGGAGTTTCTATTGGGTGTATTTTGTGTTTTGGTTTGTCGAACACTTCTCCTAATATAAGAACATTAAGTAGCTGTTATTTCTGAATAGTTTGCAAGGTTTATTATGCGAGACAGTTAGTAGGGCTCCAAAATACACCTGAAGTGGAGATATGTGAGGCAAAACTGCTTTGAAACTTGAAAGACGTGCTGATTATTTCATCAAGTTAATTCCCTCACTGTTTACTCCTTAAACTATCGGGTTCTCTTGAATGACACAGTTGTCAGGAGACCATAAACACATTTGTTTTCAACGAAAGTGTGGAAGACATGCATCACGAAAAAGTAATTGCATGTTCAAGTAAGCAGTTGAAATGATTTCAAATCTTTCGTAAGCTCAGCTGCAGACGTCTAATGAGAGTTTGTAGAATGGTTTTATTGATCAGAATTTGATCTGTGTTGCTGTCGGAACAGGAACGAAAGAAGGTAAAAGAAGGTTAGAACCAAGAAGAAAATGCCAAAAAGCAGAATTTAGCTCGAAAAAAGTCCTATGAAAAGGAACGAGGAGCAAAAATTCCGTGATTTCGGACACTATTTTTCCCAGGAACTGAGAGCTTTCATCTGCTGTTGTCAGAAGCTTCAGCGAAGACAGCCTATGAGAATATAATTGGACTGCACGTCAGCTTCTATGTATATTGAATTCGCAATTTAAAACTGTACCTAAAGTCAGTAGATCTTATTTAATATTGTATTTAATTGTTTTATGTTGAAGTTGATTGTGGTGAAGGAATCGAAGGATATCTTAAAATAAACACTGATTATATATATGAAAAAAATGTACACCTTAACAATGCAACATTATTTCCGCGTAAATGCTTTGTATTAACAAACTTAGTAATGTTTGAATAGCAAGGCTTCAATCCTCGTTTTTCCTCGTTTTTTCTTTGAATTAAAATTACGAAAAATTCCACCTAATTTGCTCTACTAATTCCTGTTTCTTACAAGCTGGTCTTATTGTAGCAAGTGCACGAGTGTTTTGCAGAACGAGCTCAGACGATTAAGAGTGTCTAAGAGTCAATAAACCATCATTCTTTCATCATTTTGACGTTGTTCTTCGGTTATTCTGTTTCTTTACACAATTTTACCCTATTTGATCAAAAAGTTGCTCACCCTAGCCGTACAGCTAGCTACAGAAATCACTCAGTTCAAGTGCCGCTCGGTGATGGGGCAGGCGCTTGAGTCGTAGATGAGATGAAAGAAGAGAGAGCATTTGTAGATTTGCGCAGGCCTACTCTCAGAAATAACGTCCCTGTAATTCAATATCATCGTTTTCCGGACAGGATAATTTGTCTCACATTGCTTGCTGTGCCTCAGTACTCTGTCACATGGGACTACGCAACGATGTCCAGAGATAGATCCGGAAATGTGTTTTTTTGAAAGAATAAACGCATGGTACTTTTGGTTTCAACTGTTACGCTCAATTTAAATGCAATCGGTAGTGTTGATGTTATTTTTTAGTTGAATGTAATCTGTAACGTTGACGTTATTTTTCAACACTCAAAAAACATGGGGTTTATTTACGTCACGTGTTGTGAAGGGAAAGAATGAAAAAACTAGTGTACTGCTTTTCTTGTTGGAAAATAAAGGTAAAAGTTTCATATCTTCTGAACGAGATTTGGAAACATGTACTAGGTAATAATGGTGAGCTTCTGAAGAAAGGTTGGTTTTTAAAACATTAGGAAAGACTTCATTGCAGCTACCGCATTAAGCGACCTGCAGGACTGTGATAAATGAACTCCGGTCTAGTATGCCACAGTAACACCTGAGGCCCTCATTGCAAAGTTAGTTATAGCGTTATGCAGCCTCAAAGAATGCAGTAAATAAGTTTCGCTCCACTATGCTACAAAAACAACAAGAGACAATCGCTGCTCACGCTCAGTTACAGTGTTATGCAGCCTGCAAGACTGCGACGGCTGCCAGATCGCGCCGAACTGAAGTTAAACTCCCTGCAGTTTTGGCTTGTCCACATCTTGCATAATGAAGGCAGCCTGCGGTGGTTGCCGAGGTCTTTACAGTCTTCTTTGTATTGCTTCTTTCGCGTTTTCAGTCTAATTAGTATATTTTTCCAATTCTACCGGAAAGTGCGTGGAAAGCAGACTGGCATTTCTTGCGGCGATGAGAGGAATTCTTTGGATGAATCAAAAGAAAGCTAGTTTACAGGAAGCTCCCTACTGTTTTGAGTTTGAGATACTAGGCGTATTGTATTGTCTCAGGTCTCAAATGTTCTTTAATGACATGAAAAGGAATGAGTTTCATATTTAATCAGCCTGTAGAATAACTCACTATTTCAGGTTTGAGACAACATGGCTACAAAACAGTTGCAGCTAGGGGGGACTGTTTTAAGAATGCTTATTTTCTTTTCCAAGCATCTGAATATTTCTCAACTTCATTTCCGCCTTCATTTCCGCTGTGCCTGGCGGTCAGAGTAGGCTGTTGAATCGAGGAAAAAGAGACAAGCCGCTTTATTTGTGTGGGCTTTATCTGAACCGCTCTATTTCAATAATTCTTCGAACCCTCACCATGACAGCTCACCTTTTTTTATGTAAGTTATTGATGCTTTGAAGAAGAAGTAACGATTTCGTGCGTTACTGTTAAATTTCAGAGTATCAGTTAGACAAAAACTTTAAGAACATTCTTATCTAAGAAAATTAGTCTACATGAATTTAATTTTGAATGTGAGGAATTTTGATGAAGTATCTAAATTGAGCTAACATTTTTACTCAACTTTTAAATTCAATCATTCGTAAACATCCCGCCTGTGGGGATAGTGGAGCGGCCGGTATGTGAAAAGACCTCGACCTACACTTTTCTTTTCTGTTTGAAGGTCATGAAATGAAAATACGAGTTCAAAAATTCTCATCAGTTAAATAAATTTAAATTAATCCTCAGAAGACGATTCATCACGCCACAATTTATGCTTTTTATAAAATGCCTCCAGGTGCTGGAAACATTTCGGAAATTCAATTCTGTTTCCTAGTTATGAAAGACTCTATTTTTTCTAACAATTACGGTAAAAAAAGTTATAAATGTTGGTTTCAAATTTTTGTTAAGCCCACAAGCTTTCAAAACCAAAATCGGCCTCTTTTAGTTTCATCCTCTGATTTTTACCAGAATCATGTTAAATTTCTCGTTACAAGTCATGTTTCCAGACGCCATTCATATAGTCATTCTTCTTGTGTCTTCTACCTAGTCATTCATAGATGCAAGGATCCATTAAAAAAAAACCCAGTACATTGTTTTAAGTACTGAAATGTGGAAAATGATTTCATTTATAACGATCCAATAATTTACAGCAGGTCCCAATGAAAACAAAAAACATACCTCAGCCACGTAGCCCACCTTCAGAAAAGCAGTGGTATACCTTAGCTCGTTTGTGCGTTCTCTTTCTCACCCAGCAGCTGCGGTGGCGTGCCCTTGTTTTTGGCGCAGCTTTTCATCGGAAAGTGGTTAGTGCTTGCCGTAGATTTTAAGAGCCCGACAGCTATGCCAATAGTAAGAATACGGCGCGGCGGCGGCCATTGCTCGCTAAGGGCGTGTTTTGTTCCCAAGCTTTGGAAAATATTACCATCGTTATCTCCTTCGCCTCTGACCTTGATCTTGGCACCAGAATTCCGGCAAGAAGAATTCGATAATACGATATTGCGGTTGTCTCTTCAAAGAGATGCTCTTCCTAAATTGTCATTTCGAATTCAATGGGGTTTTCTTCAATTTGTTTGAACAACCTCATGTCTAAACTCTGTCCACGTATGTTGAACTGTGTTAGATGCGTTCCATGAGATAAGCAATAAACGTTAACTGAGTTACGGCGCTGAAATTTGGAAACCAATTTAATTTTTACGGGCAAATGCATAAGAAATAGAGTTAATTTCTGCAACTTTGATGCTACCACCATTTTACAAATTTAAACCTAGCAGAAGAATAACATGTTTATTTGGATGAAATCTGCGGGACTTCATCTTTGAATAACAAATATTCCTCTCTTGGAGTGTGACTTTTTTGAGAGAATGGCATCGTGAGAGCAATGAGGATTTGTAGATAAAGCATGAAGTTTAACATAGGTGACATAGGTGATCATCGCGGTTTTATGAAAAGCTAAGTGTGTGATGGAAAATATAAATAAATTTCTGATTCAACTGTCCGACCTGTTCACAGGAGAATAATTTTTTGGAGAATATTTATCATTTAAGATTGGACAGTTTACGTGAAAATTTATTTCCCTTATATGGCTTGTCGATTCTATGAATGAGTTCTCTTTTGAAGTATAAACTCATCAAAGGTTTAGACAGCTTTCATTTAGGCCACTTCAGAAGTTTGATTGCCTGATTTTGTTCTTCGACTAGTCGCATTTTTACTTGGTATTCTTGGACGTCATACAAGTTAAAAGAAAAACTTTGGCATCAATTCTTTCCATTTATGGAAGTTGCCGAGTTTAACAATCTGATGATACTATAATCTTCGGCAAGCAGATTTTTTTTTAAAAAGAACATTACTAAAAACTGGTAAAAGGGCCAGACAAATTTAATTACACCATTGAAATGTGTTTACACAGGATTTTACGTATTACATTTGAAACAAAGAATTTACCAACCAATATTTTTTATTGCAGTTGCGGCTGGGTCACATGAATTTTGGAGGTCTTTGATTTCAGTGCTGGACAAAAAGTGTGCGGCGTAAAATACGTGAAATTTTGTATCGTTTGTATTCCGCGCCTCTAAACGAGAGGCCGCGTCAAGTTACCTAAAAATGTTGAAGTGAAACTTGAAAGGAATTTTTCGTCGACCTGCATTTTTGGCCATGAATTTTTGGTGTGATAAGATGCAAAAATTAGGCGAAATTTGTTCAGGTACATTTAAGTTTGAAATTTGCTCCTTCCATGAAATTGAGTTTGATGTTAAAAATAGGCTTTGTAGCAAAAACAGGAGACCGGAATTTTTTCTTATTATTTTCAACAACCTTGTGTACCCAACATACATTACACACTTTCAACTTGAACACCAGTCTTCGTAGAGAAACTTGGTTGGATTTCTTGGTGAAAACAATGATATTATAGTCATAACGAAAGTTATTAGACTAAAACAGAAATAAACAGCCAAGACATCAAAATAAAAAATGCGTTTTGAACTTGAGTGGCTGATGATCAAACTGATCGTTCGAGGAACTGCTATTAAATCTACCAAAATATACCACCACACTATTATTCTCAGATTTCGAACTCAGTAGTCAACCAAGAACTATCAATAAATTTGTTTGACTATTTCAACTCACGGTTGGAATGACCGAAAACCGTATAGTTAGAACCCTTATTCAGCGTTTAACAAAAATTATTCTCTTTAAACCTGATTTTCAGTTGGCATGAAAAGATTTCAGTGGTTAAAATTTATTCAAAGTTGATACGTCGCTTCTGTCTGCAGCTGAGGGCTGTTTTTAAAGTGCAAGCCTTGGATCTATTTCTGCCGGTGATTGTTCAGTCGGAAAAGCTTTATTCTTCGATCGCTGTGGAGAGAGATTATACAACTGAGCAGCTTCAGAGAGTCGACAGAGTGGAATCGCAGACTTAAAGCCAGTTACAAAGCTGAGAGGATTTCACCCTTTCGGTAAAAAGAAATCAGGTTACAGAATAGAAGATGTCTTGCTTTGAATGTGTTCAAAAATATTTCTCACTTGTAGTGTAACAGTAGGAAATTTGCAAATTGTGCTGCTCACTGGTTTAAAGTAATCATAAAGGTTCAAAAGATTGCTTTTTCTTCATATATCTCGAGGCCTTGTGCCACTGTTGATCAAGCAATATTGATCTCTGAGTCACTTATTAAAACAGCTCTCAATAAATCAATACTGGTGTTTAGAAGCCATGTCATTGACTGCTGTCAGGCTGAAAATAATTCATCTGCGCTGTTCACTTGAGTGAATGGAGATGAAAGCCCCATGGGGCCATTGTAGGGCCCCTTTGAACCAAGATTGCTAATACATTCTGAGAAGTTTGACGCTGATCAGAGCTCGGATCTTCCAAGTTATGTATAAGGTTTACCGGCTTAGAAGTTAGAACCCTTGATCAAAGAGTCTTTGATGCATAGAATACAGGGGATCCCAACAGTTCTCTTATATTTTTATCTTAGATTTGCTTTGACCACCTCGAGCTCTCGCTAACATTGAGAGTGATTGAGCGAGGGAATGGGTTGACTGAGTTGCGGGTCAGTGCGTCAGTAACTGTGTTCTCTGAAATTTCATTTTCTTGACGATTGAAAGATTTTATGACAACGCCGACTTCATTTTATCGGAAAAGCTTCCTACAGTATTTGCATAGAGCGTGATTGGTGATACTCAACGCTTCCGTGAAGGATATTTGTAACTTTAATAGCTGTGTGATGCAGTCGTGAAGAAATTGTTCTCTCAGCAACGTTTACTGGAGATGAATTCTTGAAAGCTGCACAAATTTTTTATTTAGTGACAATTTACCAACATCGTGTTCATGTGTTCGGTCTTGAGTTCAATTTTGGATTTGTGAAGCTTGTGCAGAGAAATTTTTACTGAAAAAAAGACATTTCCTCTTCGACCGTCTTTTAACCTAAGACAATCTGCGGGCAGTTTCTACAACATTGGATCGCGTGTCAAGTCACCTGCCTCTTCTATTGCGTTGCCTACCTTAAGACAATCAACAGCCTTCGTTGTTGTAGTTGTTTCTTTGGTGAATCTTCTAAGACGTGATTACTACACAGAGCCTACCTCCTCCCTCGGCATCATGTAGGTAGTTTAGGCTAATCTAACCGAATCTTTTGAAATGTAACTACTTCTCAGTACCTACATCTTAAAATCACGTTGTTGTTCTTGTCCCTCTCATCAAAAAAGGTTGTTTTATTCCAGTGAATCAAGCCTGATACATATCATTTTGTACTTAGATTTTTCAAAGGTCTTATGAATAACACCCGGACGCCATGACGGTTACCCCCGGTCAAGCGGGAACCCATTTGCGACACCTGGGTAGAGTGGAGAATTGTGGCTGAGTTCTCTCTTTTCACAACGGGGAGAAATCAGGGCGCGTCGACAGGATTCGAAATGCCGGCACTTTCTCGTGAATGGTGCGTTCTCAACCACTCGGTTACAGTGACCACTAGAGTGAGATTACTTTGCAGCATCTACCTCATTCATTAACACTGCGTCCTTTTGTTTGGTTTAATATCGATTCTTCTGAAATAAGAACTTCGACTTGCAGTTGAGGAATTTGCTCTGGTTTCTAATTTCGTTCGGAAGCGCCGTGGAGGCCAAATCTTGGTACCTCACGACGAAAATGATGCGCTATATGTCTTTTTTGGGATGTTGGACAGAATGTACTTCAATGCGAATGCTGTTTTTATTTCAGTGTTCTTTGGCCTTTTTTTTCAGGAAATTAATTCCTTCATTAACTGATCAATTTATTTTCTACTCACTTCAGCGTTAAATATATATAAAACTTGAAAATGATGATTCTCAACGACTAAAGGAGAAATTTATTTAAAAAAAATATTATTCGTATTGGTTGCTTCAATACAAGTGATTTGTTCATTTACACAGCTACGTAACAGAGCTCCATAATCAAACTCTATTTTAATGCACGAATGAATAACCAACTACTTGGTGCCTTTTAAACATAGGTAAAGGCTTTTATTTTTCCATTGGGATCGAGCATTGCCAGCGCGACAATTTGCGGACGCCTAATTGGAGGGTGAGCAACGATCAGATGGAAATTTCAAATTGCATCCAAACGATGAATGCTAATCAGAAGATGACACGGACCTCAATGACCAATTAGCGAGCTTTAGGGTCCTGGCTGCGACGGTTATACGTTAAACTTTTTCTGTTTTTTAATGGAAGTGTTGCTTTATGCGAACAATTGTTTCCGTTTTTCAATTACTTATAACGGAAATGTTGCTTTATGAGAACAATCGTTTCTGTTTTTCAATTTTTTATAATGGAAATATTGCTTTATGAGAACAATCGTTTGGATGACCGTGCTTTGCATAACGGAAGGGTTTTGGTTGTGACTATACAGCGAACCTTTTCTTTCCTAGATTGAAAGTAATCGATTTGTTGTTAAATGAGAAAAATCATTAGGATGACCGGACTCAGCTCAACGGAAGGATATTGGTGGTGACGTTGTTACGTGAAGTCCTTTGCTTCCTCGATTGGTCCTGATGGAAATGTTGCTTTTGAGGACAATCGTTAGCGTGACTGTGCTTTGCTCATCGGGGGTTGAACGCTGGAAAGAAATATTGAGAGAACAAAGTCGTTGAAGTGTGATGGAATGTGAAATTACTTACCGCGCAGATCTGAAATTAGTATTTCTTGCTTCTAATTTTACTAATTTTAGTAGAATGTTGCGCCATTTGCACTAAAAATGAGTATTCGGTAATTAATCTTTCGTATTTTCGAAGAGACAATTCATTCTCGAAGGATATTTGAGGTTGTTGGCTAAATTTTCTTGAATGTTTAAAAAATTTGTTGGCATTGGGATTTACTTAAGGAATATTTTCAAACACTGTAAACTTTGAAAGCATTTCCATGGATTCGGTGATGTGGAGTGATACCTCCAATGTTCTTCATGCTTCACGTTTAAATGAATATCAGTGAGTTTTGTTCTGCAGATTAAATTTTTAAGGCTGACAACTGAATGACACGAAAAATTCAAGTGATTAGCGGTTGATAATGGTGACGATGGCTTGATCATGCCAAATTACGTCAGAAAAAGAGACTGTCTTTCAACTTTCGGTTTTTCTAATGAGACACTTCCACTCACAAATTTTAGTTATCAGTCAAGATATTACCGAAACAAAACAACATTCCTCACCAGTAATAACATTTTCATCTTTTATAAATTCAATACTTGAAAATTATTTAAAATTTGCTAATAAAACTTGAAACACTTCACAGTTTCTCGAATCACAGCTTGGATCAAAACTTTCTAGGAGTTATTTTAGCTTTACTTTGCCTCTAGGAACGAAACGAACGATGAACCGTTGAATCAGGGCAGGTGCGCATGATCACCATAATTAAACACTTAAAGGTTGAGATAATTTTCAAAATGAAAATATTATGGGTGAAAATAATAACCACTAACAAGAAATCCTAGCTGTTTGAAAAAGGCTGAATATTGCTGAGTTAAATAAGCAGTTATTGCAACTACATAGTATTCCTAAAAAGGTCCTTAACTTAACAATTCTTCAAAAAAATCTAACAGCTGGTTTAAGTTGAAGTTACCCCCAGCACTGAAATACTGAGACTTTTTTTGAAAACGATAAAATAATGGTATTAGTGAAGCAAAAAATATTTTACCCGGAAACAGTTATTGCGGAGGCAAAAATTTCACAGCGATTGGATTGTTTTCCGCCATCTTGGTTGAAATGCTGTCATCGGCAATTCTGGTCGACAGTTCGATTTGTATTTTTTGTGGCGCACGTCCTGGCAACGGCGGCGAAGAGATGAGGTCAGAACCAAACTTCAAGGGGCCTCTTGAAATACTGCAACGGCACATATACCAATATTTTTCCCCTGAAAAGATGGAGTCAAATTTGTGAATATTCTCCCCTTAAAGAGTTTGTACTCGGTTATTTTAGTCAAAAACGTTAAGCCGGAATTATTTGTTGCTATTTTAGTACGATATTTTCAGCTGGGTTATCATCTCAATAGAAATGTTGAGTTATGTTTATTCATCTTTGATAGAGTGTAAAATTGTATTGTAATGCTCTATTACTCTTGTTGTTGAACAATAAAAAAATTTTAATGCAGCAATATTTTACTTTCAACTTAAGTAGAGATCAGCTAAAAAATAAAAAAGACCTTTTTACTTTTTTACCCCATTCTAATTCACCAGGAAAGATCGGTGCTGGAGAATACTTTTTCATGTTCATGGGGCAACCTTCTAGATCTTGGTAATCATTAAAAAAAAGTAAGCGCTTCTCAGGGCATTGTTTTCGAGTTATCAATTTTAAACAATTTGATTCAAGGCACCAGATAGTATTGAACAAAGCAGACAGAAAAGGTACCGTCTTAATAAAAATTATAATAATTTGCATTCTAGAAACATGTGCAATAAGGTCGACCTTTCTTTTAAGATCAAAACTTGAGTAGCATTTTAAATCAATGTTTTTCTCTCAGAACCAATTATCTTTTTCAATATTCATAACGTGTGTTAACTCAATCATTTCCAGCAATATAAGTCTAGCTTGTAACACACTTTCTTTCAGTGAAATTTATTAGCATAAATGAAAATGACTCCAGTAAATCATAAAACATTTTCAGAAAACAGATTACAAAACTTAAGCTTCAGTATTTGGAGGAATAGGGGTTTGAATTTTAATTTAAGTTTTGCAGGCGAGAAAGATGATTGTTGTTTTCAGACAGTTTTTTTGCAATTTTAAGAATACGAAGTACAAGAAAATCTGCTGAAATACGAATGTTGTGTCTATTAGTGCGTATTGAAGTTGTTTTAGTTGTGACCAATGCGTTCTTTGCCGGCTTATGAAAACTAATTTCATCATATTGCTGCGCATAATGCTCTATTCATGAACATTTTTGTCTTGGACATTTTGTCTGTGTTCAAAAGAGTGCATACATTTGGACTTGGGAAAAAGTGGCGCACAATTTTATAACACTTATATACAGATTATCAGTAAATGAATATAAAATCGAAGAAGACACTGTTCTGATCACTCGTGCACACTCTGACCACTCACCCGTGACTGTTTCCCTCAACACGTTGAGTACGTTTTGGGACATATATTTAAAGGTTTACCCCATGGTCGCAAAGGTTTACCCCAAAGGTTTACCCCAAATGTACCACGGGGTACATTTGGGTAAATTTCTCAATTCGGTGCCGGTAAAAAATGAACTGAATTTCAATCATTTCACTACATATTCATTACAGATTTTAGCGTACTAGGTAATGTATTATCGTCCTATTACGGTTTTCACATTTCTTAGAAAATGTAAAAATGTGTGTGAGCAGTGAAGTCGGTTTCTCAACTGTTAAGAAATGCGTTTTTGTGAAATAGAACACTTGCTAACTCAAACTTTATTAAAAATTGTCCCAAAGATATCAAATTAATTACTCCTGCTCTACCATAGATTTGCAGGTTTTGTGAAACTTGAGCCGGCGCAGAGCGAAAGTGAAGAGTACATAAAGGCTAACCAGCATTTACGAGAACTCTTCCTTCAATAACTCGAAACACACAGAAATTAAAAAATCAGATTCTAAATTCATGTCTTCCGATATTATTGATGCAGCCAAAATATCCTCGGCTGCGCATGTCTTTATAGGAAAACCAGCCAAATGAAAAATAAAATACATTTTAATTTTCCTCTAAATTTTGCGCCACAGTTCAAAAACCGTTTCTTCTAAAGCAGTGCATCGTTTGTTCCTATTGCTAAGCCTGTATCCCGCCGATACTGATAAGCCTGTTCTAATCGGCATCATGAATGATATTAAATGTACAGAAATATAACTCATCGATATCGGATGAACGTATTTAAGAAACTTTTAATCAATACCCAGAGCATGAACGCGTGGACAAAAGCGAGCTTCAGCTTTCACTTCGAAGGATTCTTTGAAAACTTTGTAAAAGAACGAAGTTTTGAATCGGCGATGGGTTTGGCGTACGGTTTCGAACTGAAGAACGTATAGAGTTCTTTTCAATTTTTAAAAGCAATTTTGGAGCCTTCATATTACTCATATAAGTGACCAAGTGAATGAATAGAAGTGGTTCTTTCATTTTCACGTCATTTAACAAGTGATTTGGGACCCTTCTACTGTAAATAATGCTCACGGAACGCTAAAAATATTTGTTACTCTGGAAGTTTTTTATCCAAGGAAAAATTTTGAAAATGACATAAGTATAATTTGCAGGTTTGAAAGATGGAAACGTGATTCACTTTCTGGAAAGTTCCACTTATCTTAAATACTCGAGCTTCATTACCTGATTTAGATTCCTTCATATTGTAAACTGATGATAGAAATCCATTTTTCTAATTTCTTTTTTCATTTCTCATTTCTCTAATTGATATTAAAAAACGAAGGTCCATGCTACATTTTCCAACTAGAGTGAAAAAATTGTTTTGTGCTACATTTAAGATAACCCGTCAAACCCATGAAAAAAAAACCATTACATTCGAAATTCTTATGATAAGAACACCGTTTTCTTTTCACTTATTTTCGTGGACGTTCTGACTCATGATTTGTTTCACTGACGCTGGTTTGCTGTTGACCAGCCTGTGACTGCTGCTGTCAACTGCGACTGGTTGTTGTTGGGTAGCCAGGGACTGCTGCTGTCAACGGCGACTGCGAACGTTCCCAGCTTTATAAAGGCGACTGTCAACACCGGCAACACGCTCCCAAAAGCTGCAGATCTGCGGCCTGGTCTGAGCAGTTAAATACATTGCATGTGCCGTATAGATCGTTTAGGCCGCTCTACCGCAGATCTTGTGGGTTACGTAGTCCATTACCATAGTCCTGTTACAAGCCGGTTTGTAGAAGAGGCTTAGGGGACATAGATTCATGAATGATTATTTTGTTCGTGCTTGTATCATCATGGAGAAATCTTTAATGGTGAAGTGTATCTCTGAAAAAATGTAGAGAAGTCGCAGTATCGATTTTAATTGAGGTATCACAGATACTCAGCCTACAACATTTTGGATGCGGTGTGAGACGTGTTCACTAAATGGATTAAATTCTATTGCAATTGTTTGATGTGTAAAATTCCAATGAGGAAACGGGCTCACTTAATAGATTGAATTCTACTGCAACGAAGAAATTAGATGAATGAGAAGAATCATTAATTTAAACAATTTTTAGTCAGCGATAACACCCTGTTTTGAATGGAGAATATTTGTAAACAGTAACAAGGCAGTCTTTACAGCATGCAGTCCACACATTAGGTTACAACCACGGTAGAGGAAACAAGGTAGGTTCAAACCAGTCTTTTTTTCGTTGACGGTGTGGTTTTGCTGACGTCACGGCAACGAACCAATGACAGCGCTCATGTTGCATCTGGTAGCACTGCTACCCCCAAATACGTCTCCACTGTTGGAATAACGACATAGCATTTTGGTGACGTCATGTAGTTTTTTTGAAATAAAGCATTTCTATTGGCTAGTCGAACAAGAGGAGGTGGATTTTCTCCCATAGAAATGACCCTACCTTGTTTCCTCTACCGTGGTTATAACGTACTGTTTATGTAAACTTTCATCCTTTAGAATTTTTTTAACCTCTCATTCAATGTTGCAGGAAATGTTTGTTAATCTTCCAAACAGATGATACAACGTGTAAGTGAATGGCACTACAATCGAGAGAGAAAAAAGTCAATTTCCCCAGAAAATAAATTTTCACACATTTAAACTGGGTACCAAGCTACTTTATAATGATTGGAAATTTGTGTTTTTGATTTGCTGTTCATTTTAATTGATTTAAATTATTTGGTGAAATAATAAATTGTGAGGAGAAAATACACTCTTTTCAGCAGCATATTTGAAAATAAATGCTCATGGATGAACTATACTTTTATAAGGCAAATGCTCTCGTCATTTTTTACATTAAAATAGAAATACCAGGAACACTGGGCTAAATGTTTATTGATACAGAAATCTCATCCACGTTTTCTTCTGATTTTTTAAAACTATCTGTGACCGAGCACAATTCTGCTTTTATTTAGTTTATATAAACTTTCTTCGTGATTTTTCAAGCTCACGCAATTATTGAAGATTTTAGGGTGTTAAAATTCTTATTAAGTCAAGAATTAAACTTACACCAAATTTAAAATACCATACCGTTACGTTTTAATGTACACACATTATCTTCAATCGTGAATATTTCAGAAAATTTTTAACATCCCATTTCAAAACATGAAATATGATGTGAAATGGTTTTTCAATGGTTTTTCATTTAGACTATCAAGACGGTAGGTAGTCAGGACCGGATGCCAGAAACATTACCAACGCTTAGAGTAAAAAACTTAATTCACGAATTTCTTTAACAATTTAAAATATATTTCCGATAAACATTTTGAAGCAAAAATCATTGGTTATAAAGAAACTCATTGCGAGTAAAAAACCCTGTGGTTTTCATACAGAGTGGGTTTGAATTTTAAAAAATATTGGGCTTTTTTTATTTTACTTACCATATTTTATTATCACCCATTATTATGCCTGTTAGGTCAAAGTTGAAGCGTAAAGGATGAACGACCATGTAAGAAATTCAACACTCAATGAACTCCAACAGTTAACAGCATCTGAATGCACAAACTTGGCGGAATTTATTATCTTATCGAGCTGTTGCGATGCTATACATGGTATTCAAATCCGGTGACTGGGTGGCTGTTCCATTCGTTGCCTTCGAGCATCTGTAAATTGATGCCAAAATTCGAGACCTGCTCACATCGACTTCACAACGAATGTACTTAGGCAAAAACGTTCTTGAAATTTACTGACGGAAATGTTGACAATACGCAAATTCGTGCATTTTGGATTCCTACACCTTCCAAATAAGTTTGTAAAAGTAAACATAATTTTTATGAAAAGTCACAGACACCATGGCTCTCGATATTAGAGCGCTTCTTTCTGACGATGAATGCGTCAATGTTTCTGCCGGAAGACCAGAGCTTAAAAAAATAAGAACCAGCTTCTAAATTTATTCAAACTTCCTAAAATAAACTTTGACGCATGACAGCCGTGCTCTTCAGGATCCAGTCACACCATCTAAGTAACGATACAAGTTCACATTCAACAACAACAAACATCGGCATCTAAGGATGCTTTATTTCCAATTCAAGCCTGATGCATATCACCTTGTACATTGAGTTTTCAAATGCCTTATAACTAACACTAGGACACCATGACGCTTTCCCCCGGTCAAGACCAGTGCCCATTTCAGACACCTGGGTAGAGTGGGGTAATGTGCTTTGAATTTTTCCCCTTTGCCCAACGGAGAAAATCGCCACCTAGAGCCGGGATTCGAACCCTCAACGCATTCACGGAAGGGCAGGTCCTTAAACCACACGGCTATGACGACCACATTCGATGCTAGAGGAGAGCAGTAATTTTTGATACCAAAGACAACGCGGAAATGTGCTCGCAAATGACCTCGGCGGTCACAATGTTCAGCAAATTGACCACAATTGTCAGTGGTCTTGAGCGTAATTGATGATGCTGAGCGAGGCTGATGGAACTATAAAAATAATCGCGAGAACTTGGTGATGTTCAATCAAAGGGGGATAGCATCAAACAAACATCGGCATCTTAGGATGCTTTATTTCCAATCAAGCCTGATACAGATGATCTTGAGCATTGGTTTTTCAAATGACTAAAACTAACACTATATATAGGACACCATGACGGTTCCCCCGTAAAGCCGGTACCCATTTCCGACACCTGGGTTGAGTGGGGTATTGTGCTTGAGCTTTCCCTTATACCCAACGGGGAAAATCGCCGCGCCAGCGCCGGGATACGAACCCTCGACTCCTACATGCAAGGGCGATGCCCTTAACCACTGTGCCACGGCGAGTATTCACGGATGGACTTAGTTGTGCTCTGCATTTGGTACCTCAGAAAGTTAACACGTTGACTGCGATTGGTTAAACTGAAGTTCAATATTCAACTCAAATTTAAAGTCAAACGTTAAAAAATTTCCAAAAACAAAACATTACCTGGGTGTATTAAATACCATTTATTTTCAAAAGTTTGTTGAAAACTTTCAGCCGACCCACTGATGGGCCGTATCGCATGCAACAAATGAACTGGTGCGGTGTGCCAGCTAAAGTCAGAAATTTTGGTTTTAAGTGATAATCTTAGGAAGCATTGCCTTTGGCACTATTGATCCTTTTTCTATGAAAAGATCAAAATAGGCAAAACTTTAATTTGAAAAGGCTGAATTAGAGTGTATTACCTGCAAAAAGGCCACCTTGCCAATGCTGGCTCTCCCACGTCATTTATAATTTATAATACGCATTCATTGTATTGTTAATGGAGTATTGAGAAATCAGATATATCATTTAATTTATAACATACATTCATTGCATTGTTTTAAAAGGATTGAGATACCAGGTTTATAATTTAATTTAATACACGTTTTCATTGCAATATTTATAGAGTACTGAGAAATAAGACTCACAATTTAATTATAACATGCGTTTCTTGCAAAGTTAATAGAGTATTGAGAAATCAGATATAGAATAAAATAGTGTGCACCTGACCTATCTACAGTTGCGCTCATCAACCAATCTTTAAGCTCTCGTTACAGACACACATACCTAACTCCTGTTTGTAATAACTATGTGACTTTTAAGAAGAAATTTTTTCCAAATGTAACGCAGAAAGTATGGAAATAAACAAAGTGCTACTGCATATATATGAATGTAAACAAAAAGGGGTTCGAACAGCAGTAAAATTTAAGGAGACACTACGCTAGGCTGGGGAATACACACAGAGCGTGAATTTAACTTGAAGAATGGGAACATAGAAGCAAAGTGAGGGTATTATTACTCATTGTGACGGTACGCGAGATTGTGTGACGGTAAAATTTATAATGACAGTACGCAGGACTGAATGACGGTACGCGAGATTGTGTGGTGGTTAAATTTATGGTGACGGTACGCGAGACTGACATTAGATCCATTTCGCGCGGGCCGAAGTTGCCGGCAAACTGATACCTTGATGACGGCATCGACCCTACCGAGGAAAGTTACCAGGGCAAGGGGGTAGACGAAGGCCTTGATTAAACGGTAACTTTTCTAATTGCTTTGAGCGAGACTTGAACCATAAATGCTCTCAGTTAAGCTTGCCGGGCGGATTAAGGTGAGTTCTCAGCCAACACAAAAAGGCCGGACTTAAAAACAGGGTTCGAGTGACGGGCGCACAACATTCAAAGATGCGCTCTGCCAAAAATTAGCAAGGGTTTAAATGGCTGCAGATTTAGATAACGATTTTTCCCGAGTCTGATGAGCTCCAGCAGTTTTGGAGACAAGATTTTCCCTTTGGAGGAGTGTATCGGAAACTGCAGCTTGGTGCTTGCTGGCTTGAATATTCCAGTCATTCTGCATCGCGTTAAAATGCACGCATTGCTACACTGTTTATATTTATTTATATTACAATATAGAAGTAAATATTATGATAAAATATTTAGTCTCTGAAACATTATCACTACCGTGTAGAACGTTAACATTCTAAATTGATGACAGTCAACGTTAACCACATCTTAAGAGAATACAGCTAGATTTGTAATATCTGAAACTGACTTCATTTATTGGTTCAATGAGTTGATCACTTCATATAGCGACAGTAGTTATCTTAGCAGCGCTGACAGCAAGTAGTCAGCAGGCGAATTTTGCTTGCATGCGACAGTCGTGCATAAAACTTGTGTCTTTTCGTCATCTTCAATCATTTCAAGCGACGGCGCATTTCTACTTAAGCTTTAAACTTTTTAGTTTGACTTTCACGTTATGGAGGATAACTAAATATTTCATTTATTTTCATTACTAGACGTCGTAAAGAATAAAATTCACGAAACATCACAGCTTGGACCAATTGTACTCAAACGAGTCCACGCTCACATTCAAGAAACGTGTCTCCAAACCTGGCGGCGAATGTGGCGTTGAATAAGAAAGCAGAAGCCCTTTGTCTCAACTCTTTTGTGCATCGCATGGAGGCTAACTTGCCCATTATAATAATTCTATTGTAACGAAGGCGATATGAAAGCGCTGAATCCATTTCAGCCTTAACTGCATTCGTGCCCAGCGTTATTCAGGAGTGTTGGTCTTGGGAACAGTTCTCCAATGACGGGCCGCTCGTGCGTGGAAATTTTTCACCAATACCACTGTTTTATTTACTGCTAACCACTGTTCTATTTACTTAATGACACCAATACCACTGTTTTATTTACTGCTAACCACTGTTCTATTTACTTAATGACACCAATACCACTGTTTTATTTACTGATAACTTCGATCCGTCTTAATGAAACACCTCTTATGTGCCCTTGCCATTGAGCACTAAATTCATTTTTCTCTGAAGCAGTTCAAAAGCAGCATCTATACGTTTCTACTACAAAGGTGAAAATCGCCCTCGTTTTTCTGAATTTTTTCGTGTACAAGAATGTTCTTCACCAATTTTAACACAGCACTAAATGTATTTACTAAAGATGATTCATGATCCGATTTATTTAAAGATTTATTTTTCGTAATTGACCACCATTTTTCTACGAAAGATATGTCTTGGGAACAGTTCTTCAATGATGGGCCGCTCGTGCAAGGGTAGCAGCTTACTGCCTTCAGTCTGGGACAAAAATATTCCAGCTTCTAGCTAGAGGACATATATTTCGAAGAAAAGTGTTTGGTGATTACAAGAAATGAATTAAATCTTCAGTGAACGCTTTTCGTGCTGTGGTAAAATTGGTGGAGAATATTCATCTCCACAAAAAATTCCAGAAAAATGAGAGCAATTTTCGCCTTTTTTAGTGTCAACACACAGTTAATTTCGTTGAATTGCTTCAGAGAAAAATGCATTCAGTGGTCTGAGGTTAGCGCATATGCTTTCGGATTCTGGAACAGTATTTGTCAGCTGTTAATATTTCGGACGTAGCAGTTTGTACAATTAGTACGCGTGACAAGGGCGATATTTTTCAAAACCTGAAACCATGTTCAATTGATCTGACGTTTTGATTAAATATTTCTGTCTAAAGATTGTAAAATGTTCATAATATAACACAATCTGCACAGGCTCACTAATAACGTCAGTTTAAATGTTTTATTTTGTTTCATTCTAGGTTAGTCATTCTTGTTCGCTCTATGTTAGTAAAGGAGACTCATTTGCTTTGAATTAACATATTACGCAAAGCCTCAGGCCGCGAAGCATCAACACACAAAGCTTTACACAGCCTTACTACTGTAAAACACAGAATATTTTTTCAGTAAATTAATGTGAAATGCATGAGTTAGGTGAGCTAATTTTTGGCATTAGTATTTTGCCTGGCACACGCCAACAAACAAAACATGACTGCCAGCTACAACCCAGTCTAACTTTTTCGCCGCCTGCATGCATGTTTTTCGTCGCCTAAGCGATTTAATTGCTTAAATCGCTTTAAGAGGCAAAAAAGATGCATGCAGACGGCGAAAAAGTTAGACTGGGAGTGCTTGATCACATGAGCTACAACAATTTGTATACGCGAAGCGAATCTAAAAAACTCTTCTCGGTTACGTTAAAGATAACTTAAAAGCCCATTTTAAAAACAGGTATATTCCTTTATAAAAAAATTTTGTTGATTAAGACGCATATTTTTTCGACTGAGTTCTAGCGAAACTATTCTGGAACGATTAAGTTTTTCGATTTCAATTCAACGCCCTGTATCTCATTTTCCATAGTTCTTAGGACAGTAATACGACTAAAATTTTTTATGACAAAATGCCTTTCACTGGAAAATATAGCACCCTGCAAATTTAACGCTGAAGAAACTCAAAATTAAAAAAGAAATAAAATATACCACAGAAAATGAAGGACCTTAACTGCACTCCTCACAAGTCTCAGCCAAGCGGCTTGAACGCAACAGCTTTACATATTTGTATTCCAGCTCGAGCGTCTCACGAATTCTTTCCTTCCGAAAGTTAGTAATCAAAGTTTTTTCTTCTCCAAAGCCGAGTTCATTCTTATGGAGTGAAAACATTCACACTCGAAAAGCAGGCACGAATTGCTGCGTTCTACCAACTCTAAGTGCTTCGACTCAAGGGATTTGAAATGAAATTTTTTGACACATTTTGTCTCTCTACTCCAAAGAACTTGGGGGTGCTCTCTAGGGCACATTGTTTTTATGTTTCTTATTTTCGAGAAGTTAGGAGCTTCATGAAGATCCGCAGAGATTGTAATAACAAAGTGACAAATATTCCAACTGCAAACTTTAACTTAAATTTGCCAGAACAATTTGAAGTTCAGTTGATATAATTTGACGAATGATTAATTTTACTGAAAGCTGTGGTGTGGTGCAGAAATCACAGCTGGGAAGAGAAAAATATGTTTGATTCAATTCCAGATCTTGTGAGTAAAATTACTTGGGGAGGGTGACGTTGTTTTTGTAATCAATTATAGCCGAGGGCAATTCAGTTTCATAATGCCAAATAATTGAGAATAAGAAATGTCTCTTTATTTCTACTGGTAGACGCTGATAAAACCGGTTTCCATATTTACTTTCGTTGTAGACTACATGAATAACTTAGTTGATGTAATGTCGAGATTTTCCGCGATGCCGCAGATGAAAAATGTTAAATTTTAAGAAATTTCTACCTTCCCAAACTGATATTATTTTGATAAAATATCGAGTTTTGTTGAACCGAAAATATTGTGTGCTCGGATTTTAGAATATATTCATATTAGAATATGCATGACTTTTACATGTGTATATTTTAGAATATTTAGAACAACTTTTGCCATTTTTAAAATTTGTGCATTGCACTACAACTCAAACATGTGAGAAAACAATGAACTTGCCGTTATCAAGCTTTGTCACCATTTGCACTTTGAGATGCACTGGAAGGAAACCCAATGTTGCACTAAAACAGAAATCGCATCAATTAATGCGACAAAACATTTCGTCAGTGTGTTTGGCCATCGGCTCTGAATTTCTAGAGAGTTAATAACTTCAAAACACAAAAATTTCCGAATTTCAATGACAGCATTGGTTGGAGTGAAGAGTGATCAATTGCAGCACTGGTTGAAGTGGAGAATGATCAATTAAAGCATTGGTTGAAGTGGAGAATGATCAATTAAAGCAGTGGTTGGAGTGGAGAGTCATCAATTAAAGCATTGGTTGGAGTGGAGAGTGATCAATTGCAGCATTCGTTGGAGTGAAGAGTTATGGCCATGAGCAGAGAGCCTGACGGTGTTCAAAAAGAACATCTCAGTTGTTATAAAATAGTTTCGGTTCCATCACCAGACTTAGAGATGCGTCCTGCCGCCTTGCGGGTAACAGCAAAATCAAATAAATATTGCGCAGGCTATGGAGAAGAAGTTTCGGCTTGACAATCTCGTAACTAGAATTAACTTTTTATTATTACCGGTGCATTGAAATCGGCATGATAGTTATAGAAATAACTATTTCAAACGTCCTGCTGTTTGAAACTGAAGTGACAAGTTCAATGAGTTCTCTCATGAGAATGAGTTCAATGAGTTCGCTCATGAGAATGAGTTCAATGAGTTCGCTCATGAGAATGTGTTCAATGAGTTCCCTCATGAGAATGAGTTCAATGAGTTCCCTCATGAGAATGAGTTCAATGAGTTCGCTCATGAGAATGAGTTCAATGAGTTTGCACATTGCTTAAATCAGCGCTAAACTTTGTAACCAGATCGTTCCAAATAAGATGAGGGCGCTCACATTTTAATTCTTGTTCTCTTACAGCAGCAACACAAAGGTTGTAAAGTCTTTACCCTTCTCGCATCTAAGCTTCTAATCCTCCCCTTAATTTCAAGTGAAAAGTGAAAACATTGAGAGACACAGAGTACACGGAACTACAAGAACTTATTAAAAAGACATCGAAACACGCTAGGAACTTCTAAGACCAGGAAGAAGAACTTTCGTATTCCTTACACCCAAGACGAAACTTTCAAATAAACTTCAGGTCTAATGGAGTCAGGCAAACTTTCTTCTCAGAATCCCTTGATGAATCGTTAAGTAAGATGTCTTTGGGCTTGCAGTTGATGACTTCTGGAAGTATCACAAATCAGTAAGTATACAACTTATTTATTTCATTAAGCTGATGAACAACTTAGCTCATTATGACAATGATTTGACAAAGCTTTTCGTATTTGTATCACGTGTAACTTTCGAAAAGATAATCACCGAACAAAGGCAGTGTTTCTCGTTTCCGAATCACAAAGAATTTTCGAAAAGCTTCAAGCCTTGTATCTTGAATACGCTATTGTATCTTTAAAGGCAGCGTTGTCACCGGGTGCGGACCGTGCTGCGAGCAAAGTAAAGTGGCGGCGAGACACGGAGGCTTGCTCTGTAAAATGGCCGCAGTGCCCCCCAGAGGGCTCATTAACCGCCCCAGAGTGAGAGCTGCTGAGCCAAAACTTAGGGCAAGTGACAAGGACTCGAGGTGAACGACACTCCTAATTCACTTTGATGCCGGACGTTGGAATGAATTTGTCGGACGTTGTTTGTAAAAACTGGCCGAGTTATCCACATTTGCGCTGCTTTACAGGGCTTGTGTTTCCTGTAATACTTCTTCAGAATTGTGTACAGTGTTTGAATGTTGATCTAACTGAAGGAAATTCTTCAAGAAATCATCTTGTACATTAGAGGAGGCTAAGAAAACATCTCAAACGTAACAAAAAATGTGTCTGGACTTGAAAAATTTCCATTATCATTTGAGAACGAAAATTTTACGGCGGCATTTAAGCTCGTTTGAAATGTTTTCACGAAACAATTTTATTCATTGAAACCCTTTCGTTGGTTTCTTGTTCGAGCCCAAATGCGTTGAAGCATCAAATCAGCCTATGATTATTGTATTATTTATTACTGTAGTTCAACTTTCTGCTATCGTATAGGAACAGACCTTCCAGTTACCGGAAAAAGTATGTCATGAAGCTGAAGGCTTCATGGAAAATTTCAATCAATGCAGTATTTGATCATTCTTCACTTTAAGCATTGCCAGAGTTGACCACTCTTCACTCCAATTAACGCTGCAATTGGCCACTCTTCAGTATCGCAACCTTCGAGTGTAAAGGCTGCTTCCTATACGTTTGATGTCTCCACGCAGACAGGAGTGTGTTTTCACCTTTAATTCTGCGCAGGTCATGGGAGCTGAAGAAGGTGAGAATCTCCTCATTTCGTCAGCACTAAATCTCTTATAATGAAGCGATCCTCATTAGTAAGGGAATGTATGAGGGAAAAGCCCGTGGTAAGACTCAGAATCAATTTAACGTAAACGACATCTAATTGACGTCTAGACTATGAAACACTCCATTACTTTAGATTTACCGTTGTCATTTGATCAAAAATGAAAAAAGCTATTTAGCAAACGTGGAATACTAGTTGAGTTTTTTCAACTTTACAATGTCTCATACCTTTTTCGATCGAGTCGAATTTCAATTTGAAAGGGCAAATTTTTCTGAAATCCAGCACAGCAAGAGTACTGGAGGGACTAGTGTACGATTTGACTGGAAAAATTCGTTGTGCAATGATGTGTCAGAATCTGGAATACTTGACATTATTTTTAATTCTAGATTCAATGTATTTCAAAATTCCTGTGACCATTTGAGACATGTCGGTAACTTGATCATTTTAGTTGTGAATTTTCTAAACTCTGACAACGCTAAACTCAGCCCATAGCAGCAGAGGTCATGGAGACCAAAACTAAATCAACGACTTTAGTTAGACGGCCTCCAGTGTATATTCCATGAAGAATGAAATTACAAATAGACTTTGTTTTCGATGAATTTGAAATTTCAACGAACGTGTCATGCGTCAGAGGAGATCCCTTCACGTTCCCGTGCCCTAACAATAATGAATGGAAATGGACGAACGCAAATGACAGCTGAGGAAATGGAAGCCTTGTTTTGCTAGCTACCCTGCCCCAAAAGGGCGCCATTTCCGGGGGATGCAGACCACGATGCCTCGGCTTGAGATTACCTACATGGTGACGCCTTCACGGTATTTAATTAACAGTTACGAGCTCGTTTGAATTAAGGTCCATCTTTTGCCCTCGATTTCAGGACGTTGGCCGTAAATAGCAAATGAGCTGTGGAGCTCAGCGTCAATGTTTTAGAGCTTCTACCCAAGCTGTGGGCATTTAGAAATTATTTCAGGTTTTTGAATAAAAGAGTGTTTTTACATCATTCAAAGTTACTAAGAGTTTTGAGTACTGATAATTTTCATTTTAAACGAATTGAAGTAATTTTTGGTCAAGTAATTTGCGGTGTGCAGGCATACATGGCTTTTAATCAATATCTTCCTTGTACTTTGGCCAATCCCACATAGCTGTGCCCTGCTGTTTTTCTAATGCAGATTTTTTCGGTTTGTCAGTCTCCATAATTTGTTGTTCAAAATAGCATTAAAAAGTAATTGCACTTGAAAATGCACTGCCACATCATCCACTCTATAAAAAAAGTTGCAGTCATAGCAGAATACAAAATCGTATTTAAAACCTCACTGTAGGTAATACAAATTGATGTGTACGCAACATCATCCGTTCAATTAATACACAGGTACAAATTTACTGCAGAATACGAAACATTTTTAAAACCTCACAGTTGGTAATCAAAATGTATTCGTATTTGATTTCTGCTACTCAGGTATAATGTCTCATAAGCGCTGATGAACCATAAGTTAGACCTGGTACCCTTCAGGCCAACATTGTTCCGTGACATCGTTCCAGAGTAGATGGGTGTGTCTGGCTTGGCGGAACGATCTTATTATGTCCGACGTTTTTGAAGCGATCGGCTATTCGTTACCCGAGCGTCAAAAGCGTAGAACATTTCATACATGAGCTTGAATCCACACCTTGTGGAGTTTCACTTTGAACTGTCAGTAAAATATATTCGTTGTACTAAATGCTAGATTTTTAAACCCTTACTTTTTAAAGCGATCGGCCATTTATAGCGTCACAACAGCACACAGGAACTGCACGAAAATTTAAATTCACGGGCCCTCGTATGGTAAAACTCAAATGATCTCAAGTAATTCTACGCAAATGCAAAACTCAATTGTGTTTTTACGCTTCTTATTTCTCTGGGGCTAACCTATCAACATTTTTTGTAATTTTCGAAACAATCTTTTTACTGACGAGGTGATTTTAACTTAACTGACGAAGTGATTTTAAATGGAACGATGTCGAATCTAATGAGAAATGCACCGCAATCAAATTGGTCTTAGACTCTGTCTATTTTATTAGAAAAATGCGAATTCATTTTTTTGCACACTCATTTTGCAGTCATAGTGCTGAATATAGCTTCCAAGTCAGGTTTCTCACATCTTATTTAACAAGAAATAAGCATGCAATTTACATAAAAAATAAAGTTCCTCATTTTTGGCGCAGATTCCGAACTTTAGATTTCGCAAATCATTTTCCATGTTTTGGAAAAATCAATCGAAATCGTGAGGCCGAAAGCAGATTTCTCTCTCCAAATAACATGACCAGGCCACACCGATGGGAAGATTTTAATTGATGTCCTGAAAAGCAGAAATAAAGCGCCATTAGCATGTAGATTGAAATGTCGACCTGCTAAAAGGAGCTTCTGAGCTCCGGTGCCGCTGACACAAAACAGAAATCTGATGGGATGAGTTCTAAAGAGAGCAGAATTTTTTCTTTGGTTTTGAATGTGTGATAAATCAGTGCTATCAATCGTGTCTGTCATCAATTGTGTTCTGAAATTTTTGCTTTGATTTTCAATGTGTGATAAATCAGAGCGCTATCAATTGTGTCCATCATCAATTGTGCTCTGAAATTTTTGCTTTGGTTTTGAATGTGTGATAAATAAGAGCGTCATCAATTGTGTCTATCATCAATTGTGCTCTGAAATTTTTGCTTTGGTTTTGAATGTGTGATAAATCAGAGCGCCATCAATTGTGTCTATCATCAATTGTGCTCTGAAAAACGTAGCCTTTGGGAGATCTGAAGTATGATAAGCAAAACATAAATTTGCATCTGAATAGAAATTTGATTTTTCAAGCTAAACGTTTACGCCACCATAGAGAACATCATTAATGAGTTTTTTAATGGGTTTCACTCTGTTTACCGATAGGTTTCATTTAAAAAATGATCTAATTATAGTCCAAACATGAGATAAAATTTAGTAACGTTTATTATCTTGGTAGGACTGCATCTGAAAATTGTTAAATGTTCCAGTATGGAAATGCGTCATCTTTGAACAGTAGATCCAAAAATGTCAAAAGTGTAAACCTAAGTCTCGGTTTATTTTTGCATACGGATAATTATAATGGAGAAAAGGAAGGCAACTGGCTCATGGTATTGGCACTTTCAAGTTTAAATTTTTCTAATTACAAGAAATTGCTTCAGTTGAGCAAAACTAGAAAATCAGACTTAACTTTGAAGAACAAGAAGAAACTTTTACGCTAAAGTTATTAAAATACTTCTCAATAAAAATTATTCTTAACATCTGATTTTGCTTTATGGGTAAAAGCACACCCGTTTGTTTCATTTTATTATTCTTAGATAGTTCATCCTCAAGCTAGTGGCCATTGCGTACACTTACATTGGCTGCTGAGGTTGTCAGATGTCATACAATGAATAACCTCTAAATGATTCAAATCTTGGCTGACATGCTGGCGAATAACACCCTAAATATCTCGTTGAAAAGGCTCCTCAGATTTCATGCACGCGAAATGATAGAAATTAAAGCAAACAAGGACGAAGTTCGACACTTTGGTGGCCTTTTTACCAGTTGTACTCGACGAAATAACAATCGCGGGACCGATAAAAACCTTTTCTACCACAGACGAAAACAAACTGCTACTATTGGGGCTGAACTTCGCTCTGTTTTATTCGTTCCCTCACAACAAAGTGCTTGCCAAGCAAATCGCACACCACAGCTGCAGGGATGTTTTCAGTGGAGTGTTTTTTTTGACACGCCACTGAGCTGCGTTCGCTTCAAACGTTCATTTTGGCCACAGTTCATCGAGAGGAGCTCTATCTGTTGTGACCACCGTGCCCTCCGGCAGGAACCGGCGTTTGTACGTCCAAAGTTCATTGCACTCGCTGAAACATCATTCAAATTGCACTGTATCTTGAGCACTGAACCGTTTGTGTATTCGTTCAACTCAAGAATGTTGAATACTTATGCAATATATTTAGTGCATTGATAGATGATGAAGCTAGCTTAATTTTCCAGGAACGACATCTTCAAAAGATTGATTTAGGTACCTTTACTAAAAATTTTTTGATGATGGTCCAAACATCAGCCTAAGTCGGAACAAGGTATTATGAATTCACATGTTCGTAATTAAAGCGTTTAAACGCAAATTCATTTTTCATGCCACATCACAATCATTAGGAAAATAAATATTCGAGGACGTTTCCAGGGTTTCTCAACCAAAAGCATTCAGGCCACTATGACTAGTGAAGTCTTATTTTTTTATGATCCTTATTTAATACGAACACAATCCATTTGTACGAACACATTCCATTGGTCTCCGTATTTTGGATGATACGTTATTTCTAAACCTTAAAACACAAAGGAGGATCACAGCTCAGCTTGCCGGCACGCTTGTATAGTGCGGTAAGAACATGAATGCTCCGTACTCGAGCTCATTAAACATCATCGTACTCCATTAACTTTGCATTTTAGATTATACTATGGTTTTTAATGTTCATAAATGAAGGAAGATCTTAGCTCAGTCGCGCTTGCAAGTTCGGTGGTAGCATCATAGCGGCTTGAGAAGAGCATTGTGGTGGACAGCGATGCAACCACCGCCTCGCTGTGCACTCGTCTGACTTATCCAGGGTTTGATGAAGCTACAACTCGTAGAGGACTGTCATGTTAGAGCTAAGTTGCTGCAACTGACGAAAGTCTCCTGATCCTAATAAGAGATCGAGAGAACTGAGAAATGAGATCGATCTATACTTGGAACTGAGATCGATCGAGCTGAAAACTGAGATCGATCTCTATTTGGAACTGAGATCGATCTCTGTTTGGAACTGAGATCGATCTCTAGTTGGAACTAAGATTGATTGAACTGAGAACTGAGATTGATTTCTGTTTTGAACTGAGATTGATCTCTATATGTTTTGGGTTTGAATGAATTCAGGCGTGTACTGCTGGCTTCAATTGTTCTCAAGGAATTATCTCTATTCTTACTCAAATGTTGAATCTAAGGTCTGATAATGTTGGTTTCTCCAATTTCCAGAAAAAATTCTACAGTGTTTCTTATGTTTAATTTCTCAAAATGATGTAGTTTTACCTCTTTCAGGTGCAAGACATATATATATACGTTATTTGTAGAAAAAATAGCCATGCACTAACATCAACTACTTGCAGGTCACCTAGAAGAAAAATTTTCAAAAATCATTTAGAGATATTCGCAAAATGTTGGTCATGCAAAAAAAATATTTAATTATTTAACTTACTATAAATTGCAACAGTTTTCCGTAAACTGCCTGTGACAAGGCACTTTTATCATGCCAAGTGTAGTCAAAAGCTAAGATTATTTATTGAAAAACTAGCCATTGAGCTTTACTTGAAATAAGAGGCGAAAATTTATTGATCTTTCTGAAAACATGACACCCAAATAAGAACTTGATAATATAATAGCATGCTATTCAGCGACACGAAGCATATTAAAAACGAATTTACAGTGTCATTAGAAAACAATTAAAATGAGTACATCAATATGGTGAACATTAAACTACATGAGTTTTGTTAGTAAATGACGAACGTTAAGCTTTTTTTTATAAGACACAAGGCCTCTCAGTTGACAGACGTGGTCGAGGGTGCCGGCTCCCACAATTTGATCCGACGCCGCAATTTGCAGAGGGCGTCACGCCGGCAAGATGTTAGGAGACATTCCGGCTTAGCCTGGAGTTTCCATGGAAACTTGTGCAGCATCTCACAGGAATGTGGCTTGTGTGTGCCGACCACCGTCACTATGAAAACGCCTCCAAAGCCATAAGGCAAGAAAGTAGAAGACCTTGCTGAAAAATTCTTGGATAACCCTTGTATTTCTTGGTGCTGGGAATTTCATCTGTTCCCGTTGATCACATGATTTATTAAGCCAAGGACTGAATTCTTTTTTCTATCAGACTGTGCCTAAATTTTCATTAAAACGTGAAGAGTTTGATGTATAATCGCATGGAAGAATAAGCATTTTAAACTGAACTTCCAAATCCCGAACTTTTTGTGTGTCAACGGTTGCTAATAGGCTAAATATGAGAACAGAATTTAGTCAATTAGTATCTTTTGGGGACCTTTTTGATCAGTATATTATACTTTATGCATCTCATAGCACACAATAGCTCGATTTTGTTATAATTAGAAGAAAATGTCAAAATTTATAGTCATTGCAGATGCCCATTTCTGCAAATGATGAAACTCGTTATTAAATTCTCAACTACTCAAAATAATGGAATGATGAAAACAGTGTCACGATAATGCTGTAGGTTTTTAGTCTAAGAGCCGAATAAAAATTTTACTCTCAGTCATTGAGATGCTAACCTTTTTAGCACGCCATATCCATATTTTTACACAGAGATTACTTTGCCATTAAAGCTCTCCCCTGTTCATGATGCCAGTTTCTGAGTATTCACCGAGATTACTTTACCTGTAACGATTTTTACCCTTAATGCTCTCCCCTGCTCATGATGCCAGTTTTCTCGATTTCTCTTGTTCATGATCAGCAGTTCGATACGGGAATCCTGCAACATATGTTTCAAAACGTACGCTGATTTCCTTTATATTTTAGCAGGAATGCCGTACAGAACTGGCATCTCGTGTGCCTGACGACGAGCTGTACCCGTTTCTCCGGTCTAACTAGTCTCTAATTAGATGCAGATTGAGACTCGCTGTCATTAGGGGAACTCATTGGGTACTATAAGAAAAATTTTAACTGAAAGCAAATAGCAATTACAGTGATGGTTAATTAGTGAACTTTCGGAAATGTTGTTTGATGTAGGTTCTTAGTTTGAAATTGCGAGAATACTTTGTCGGGAAATAGCGATGACTATTCTCGCTGGTTTCCGGTTTATGGCTCCAGGATAATTGGTTTGAATGATTTGCATTGTGCAGAAAATTGTTCCTGTGTAAAGACATTGAATTTGTATGGAAATCACACATTGGTAGGTGGAGCAGCGGCACGTTTTCTTATCTAGGCATGCATTACTGAACTTGTCGGAAAATTTGATAGAATTCAGTTCCTTAGAATAATTCTGAAATAAATTCAGTCGAGTTCATCCGTCGATGAAATTGTGAACCAAATCGATTAAAATCCTGTTACAGAAATGCTTAAATGTGCACACCTGATGTGGTACAGAAATTCTGCCATTAAAAACTTTTTACCCTGAAGTTTGTGCCAAGTGATGAAACTTACATAGAGTCATCTGTGAGAGGCTCTTAATAAAAACTTGTTAAGAACAAAAGAATAAAATGACAGGGCTGTGTGAGTAGTACGAGTATCAGTTTTTGAAGTGTAAAGATAGAAATAAGGTTTAATGAGCATTTCCAGCTATTCATTGCCATTTCGTCAAAGTTTTGGCTCATGACTTAGTACCACAGCTGAGGACTTTCTCATTTTTACCTGCGGCGTTTGTCGTATGACTGGATCATTCTGAAATGAAATGTGATAAAAACATTAATAAATAGGACATGGAACAAAGTTATGGGATCGGACGGCAAAAATTACGATACGGCGTAAGAATTTCATCTGTAAAAAACTCAAATATGAAATGGAAAGCCCGTAGAGTTTTTATAGTTTCGCCAGAATTTTATTCGATCGGGGAACTGACATCGATATTTGAAAACCTTCTGCTGTTGATATTATAGAATCCAACATTTGATATTATTCTTATTGCCTGCAATTTCAGTATGTTGGTTTTGGAGAGTTATTTGAGAGCAGCATATTGATAAAACTACTGAACATCGCATGTTGGTACTAAGTTTAATCTTTATAGCTGAATAAAAGAATTGTCATTTGATGCGTGTTAGAAGTCTCACATTGACAGCGAATTCGCTTCTGACACCTCATCGCTCTCGAGAAGAGCCTAAAATTTGTTTCGAGAGTTCACCATCTCTCTGTTAGGCCGACTATGTCTGGCGGCTGTGAACGTATTACACAATTTGGCGAATATTTTATACACTTCTCTGTAGCGCGGCGTCTCAATTAGGTAAACATAGCCCATGCAGATATAGCAATTTTGCACGTAATGATAAAGTTAAGGTTTTCTCTGGTTTAGTTCTTGAGTATTTTCTTCTGCTTTTCGTTCTAGAATATTCTGTCATTTCAAAAAATTTCCAACGTGAACAAAATTGAAGCAAGAAATTATTCAGATTTTACCTCGGATTGACTTATTTTTCATGGTATCCCATATTCGAGAACAAGAATTCAGCCATTATACTTTTGCTTGTTCAAATTGACATGTGCTACTAATTCGTCTACCAAATAGTACACAAATCTGGGTAATAAGTTTCTTCATATTTTATGCTGAAAAAACTTAAATCGCCATTTGACTGTAAAAGTAACAAACTAAATAACTCTTCTCCATTTAGATTGCAACTTAACGGTGAAAGTCCGCTACGGAAACACAGCAGGTTGGTGTGTAGTATTCTGTAATTTGCCATTTCCGGCCCCAAAAAGCAAACGCGATCTGATTTCCGGCCAAACAGTGCAAGCGCTCGTTGAGAGCAACAGACCGCAGAGCGTTTTTGCTGATTACAGCGCGGCCGCCAGCGGCATTAAGTTGCGATCTTTAGTGGGCGTCGACAATGATGGGCAAGAGAACCTTTTGCCTGGATACACATCTAGGACAAGATTAACGCATTTCTGGTTTTAAATTCTCCCCAGAGATTTGGTTTTAAATACTTTGTGGAAACACATCTAGGAAAAATTTGATTTTTTGTTTGAAATTCTCCGTAGATTTCTGGTTTTAAATACTTCGTGTGGACACATCTAAGACAAGATTTACGCATTTCTGGTTTTAAATTCTCCGTAGATTTCTGGTTTTAAATACTTTGTGGACACATCTAAGACAAGATTATCTCATTTCTGATTTTAAATTCTAGATGGATTTCTGGTTTTAAATACTTCGTGTGGAGACATCTAAGACAAGATTATCGCATTTCTGGTTTTAAATTCTCCGTGGATTTATAGTTTTAAATACTTTGTGGATGCACTTCTGAAGCAAACGGATTTCTGGAATCAGATACTCCGTTGATTCAAATCTAGGGCAAGAATATATGATTTCTGGCATCAAATAAATTGTGGATGCACTTGTAGTGCAAAATTACCATACATTAATCCTCCAATATTCTCCGGATGCACTTCAAGGGCAAAATTAACAAACTAATGCTTATAAATACTGGAAAACACTCGTTAGCGCATTTATAAAACCTCAAAGTATGATGCGAAAGCAAATCTCGATGATAATCACCCTACCATGAGGGTGTAAGTGAAGAAGCGCGATCTGCTTACTCCTTTTACCTTATCAATACTGTGGAACGTTGGCTTGTGTATTCGCTATCCTTTCGAGAAGGGAAATTTGTATTTTTATGGATGAATAATGCGCACGATGATGGAATGAATAATGAATACGGATGATAAATGGTGAGAAAATATCACACCTTCCTCACATGCGATCTCAGTAAAAGGGCTTCATTTTTTTTGCGCAAAAGAATAATGTCTAATGCGAATTCACTTCTTTCTAATGCGAATGGTCTCCATGGAAGTGCTGCGATTCGGAAAAGAAACTACATTTTTTGCGTCTCCTCAAGACACTTCCACAGCGAGGATCCCGTTGCTGCTGCAAAATGCATGCGCGTCTCTGAGCGAGGTTCACATGGCCTCGTGCCTTCCAATTACGTAAATTGTTTCGAACAAATTGCTTGCGAATTGCAGTTGCAGCTCGCATCTCTGACGGTCCAACGTCCTTCTCTCGCTGATGTCTGCTTGAGAAGGCTCGAGGGAATTATAATGGCGCGGTGGGACAGCAGAATGACTCTCCAGCTTATCAAGTATTCTATGAATTTCCTGAGCTTAAATTAACAGGAAGTATAAGTTGCTGCCTGATGTCGTGTATTGAAGCTCCCGCTGAAGGAAGATTGTTTGGAGTTTCGATCAGAGTCTCTTGATGAATTGTGTGGATTTAATTTATCCTGCATGGCGCACACATCTTGCTGTTCTTGTCGTAAATGATTTTCTAGCGTTAAAAAAAATGTTAGTAAGCAATTTAAGCGTTTTTTGATATCATCGAGTTTTACATGTTAACATAATATGCGTGCATTGTTGGCTTAGGTTGAAAGATAAACTCAAAATTTGAACCGAATTCATTCATCAGAAAATAGTTCATAGAAATTGATATTGCCTTGAGATGAATGAACGTCAATTAACGGTTATGAAAAAAAAACGCGCGATACAAAATTGAATGTCAATTACGTAAAACAAATGTGAAAACATTTTACTTCGATGAAAGTAATTGTAAAGATAATTTATTTATAATTACACATTTAAACTAAAAATTTTCAAAATCTAGAGTTCCGGCAGTGTACTGTTCGTTTGAAACAAAAATGATTTCTAACAATAGTTTTTAAACGCGTGCTAAATAGCTCAACTTGAGTTAAAAATACATTGATCATTAGAAATAGTACTTACATCATGAGTAAGAGTTTACAAATTAAGACTTTTTTACAATGGCGTTGACATATCTTGTTCCCTTATATTCTATGATAAAATAAATCTCATGTTTTAATAAGTATGTGTTTAAGGTTCTGGGCATCTGCAAAACAGCAAACAGTGTTTGAGAAAGTTTACCTACATTAGACTGCGTAGTCACTGTGACCTGGTGGTTGAGAACACGCACTTCTCACCGGAAGGGTCTCTGGTTCGACTCCCGGCACTGCCAGCCGGGAGTAGTATGGTGATTCTCTTCGTTGGGAACAGGAAGAACATAGCCATAATTCCCCACTCAGTCCAGGTGTCGGAAATGGGTACCGGCTCGATCGGGGGTAACCGTCATTGCGTCCTGGTGTTAGTTGTGAGGCATTTGAAAACCAGTATACTATATGATATGAATCAGACTTGGTGGGAACAGAATATACTTTTTTTTTATCGTTTACTACTTTTTTTGGCTAGGTAATTCCGACTGCGTTCGTCATGATGATTTCCCGTGAACTCGAGCGATTTTTTACATTTTAATTTTTGTTAAATTCTGTTTTATATACCAGTGAGTTTTAAGGGACAAACAACAAAAATATACACTAACCTTATTGATTTTTTCATCTTCACCTAATCCTAGTTACTACCAGTGACTTTCAGGATATCTAAAATGGAAAACTTTGGTAAATACTTGAAATTTAAATGTGATCTTTCTAAAAATTATTCTGCCATGTTTGGACGAGTTGAATTGTGATACCTGAAATAGAAAACCAAATAAAATACTTGAAGTTCTGATATTATCTTTTCAAAAATTATTCTAACATGTTTGGGCAAGTGGAATTGTTTCCTCGCAGCATTTTTCAGACGATATCGAGACAGCACTTCGGTGCTCAAGAGAGACGGTCAGACACACAGTGCCTTCCAATCAGAGATCCATGTTTAAATGATCAACTTGAAATGATGCTTCGAAATAACATGTGGACAGAATATCTTCTTGAAGTGCGTTATTTGACTTGCGTGATTGATTACTAATTTTATTGACTCGCTCGTGATGTAAGTGAAGTTTCTCAATTCCCCGTAATATCAGCCTCTCATAATTTGCTATTGAGTATTGGTTGAAGCTGCTGGTAAGATTCTTCCTAATCAACGCAATATTTGGTATGGTGAGATTCTTAATTCAATTTTAATTTACAAGGGATAAATTTATCAAAGCTGCACTAAAGTTCTTCTCATTGAATATGATCTTTATTACGATTTGATTCTCATTTCAACTGTAAACACAAGTGATAATAACTTTCTCTAACTTTGACCTTCCCTTTAAGCATAATATTTATTACGATGAGATTGTCACTCGAATTTTAATTCCACAGGAAAAATTTCATATTCACAAATGCTGGTGTAGCGCCCATGACACTGTGTTTAGGTCTTTATGAACTACAGCGTTGGGCTGTATTTCAAGCAGCGAAACTCAATTTATCAGAACAATGGGAGCAAAGTAAACGTCGTCAATTCTGAGTGCTGGGAACAACAATAATTTTGCTGGAGCGGACAACTTTAGAGTTTGAGAGGTGAAAGAGAGCTCGTAGTTAATGCTCATGCACCTCATTTACTTTGTGAAGCATTTTTATCACCAAGACAATTATTTTAATTCCATGTGTAAACACACGCTCTAAACTGACGGCCTGACCTCGTTCTCCGTCAGTCTCATTTATTTATGCTTGACCTATATCATTTAACAAAGTTGCGTTAATATATAAAACACCATTCATTCGGTGATTGCTTGAAAAACTGAGTATGATGGGCGTATCTGTGACACATAATTCATTATCTCACCATATTTCCTCATGTTGATCTTTGAAATACGGACGCGAAACAAATATTTCAATATCAATGAATTGCAAGTTAAAAACAACACTTTGTAGTCTTACTTTGGTATTTAGATATTCTCATAACGCAAGGGGATAATAATTATTAATACACACACAGAAAATGATAATGATAAGTGTGCTGCCTTCGCAGCAATTTTGGAAATTTATATTTTCAAACAGCGATAGAAAATTTATTCCTCCGAACATTGAGAGAACCATTCCGCAAGTCCTCTCGTTTTCCGGAAATGCCC